>WOVY01000188.1:917500-1043501 GCA_013436015.1 Rhipicephalus annulatus
AAGGCATTTCCGACGGCGCCTTTAAAATGCTCCTCTCGAAAAATCCTGTCACTGTCTCGGAGCTTATCGAACTGTGTCAGAGTTTTGAAGAGCTCCGACGACAGCGTCTTCTCACGTGACACCCTAGCGTCCCGGATGACACCCTCTCAACCTTGACAACCACCTCTGACCATCACTCGCTGCTTTCGCAGATCAAAGAGTTTGTTCGCGCTGAGGTCGTTCGTCAGCTGTCACTGCTATCAACAGCCGGTCAACCACCATCACATCTGCCAGCGAAAATTCGTGAGGTGATCCAGGAGCAAGTTTGCGCGACTCTGCCACCTGCCCGCGACACTTCACCGTTGTCGACCTCTGTGGCCTGTGCCGAGGTAAATGCACCTCCAAGCTATGCTGAGGTTGCCGCAAGACCACCTCTTCAGACTTTTAGGTCACTACCATCAGCCGTGCCCACTCCTCGGTTTGCTCAGCCAAGGTCCCTCCAGAGTAGTGGACAATGGCGCACACCCAACAATCGGCCGATATGGTTTGCCTGTGGGTTGCCTGGCCACATAGCGAGATACGGCCGTCGGCGCGTCCTTGCCTATCACCAGAACTACAACCAGAGCTTCTAACCTGTCCCTTATGCGCCACCGCGCCATTCGTTCGCAGGCTCTCAGCATCCCGACCAGATGTCATCGTACGCCAACCACCACCCTCTTGTTAACCGTTGCTCGCCAATACCTCGACGCCGCTCGCCAACGCCGATGCGTCGTCGTCCTTCATCTCCGGAGCGGGAAAACCAATTGCCGCAGTTCCAGAGGCAGGAACTGCGACACCCGCAAAAAGACCAAGACCTCTCTCTTCACCGACGAATGTACTGGACGTATGTGTGGACGGCGTCGCTGCACTCGCTCTTGTCGACACTGGTGCCGCAGTTTCAGTGATCAGTGCCAGACTCTGCCACTTGCTCAAAAAAGTAATGACGCCACATGCAAGTATGTCGCTTCGTACAGCAAGCGCAGAGCACGTCCCGCCGGCCGCTGCCTGAACTGCTCGCATTGCGATTGACGGCCTCATCTATGTCGTCGAATTACTAGCGTTGGATTCCTGCTCCCATGACCTCATTTTGGGCTGGGACTTTCTCTCCGCTAATAAGGCCGTAATCGGCTGCTCGCGCGCTGAGGTGGCATTTGAAATGCTTTGCGACGATACCTTACATGACGCTGTTGAAACCGGGGACAAACTATTTGTTGCTGAAGACGTTACCATACCGCCACACTCTTTTGCCCTTGCCATGATGTCTTGAAACGCGCTCGCCGAGTCAAGTGCCCTTTTCACGCCATCTGCCGTTTTTGTTCGTCGCAAGTGTTCGCCACTACCTCATGCCCTTTTGGAATTTCATAGCGGTGTCGGCAGACTGCTCATCTCAAATCTGCTGTCATGTCCTGTAACATTACTTCGGGGCTAGCACGTCGGGCGCGTTTACAGTCTCGACCCTTCTGCAATTATTCACATGCCGACTGGTTCTTTCACCGAACACAAAGTCGCTGGATTGACCTGTGCCTCTTCGCCGCAGACTACTAGACCTGACATACTGAGCAGCTCCATCGCCGACACGTTAACCATTTCGCAACGTGCTCAGCTTCTACGACTCCTGAACAAATTCCATTCTTCCTTTGACTGTCAGCATGGTCCCCTCGGCCGCACATCATCTGTGTGTCACCGCATCGACACGGGAACCAATGCACCACTGCGTCAAAAACCTTATCGTGTGTGTGCGACAGAGCGCCAGGTGACCAAGTAGCTGACATGCTCCAACGAGGCGTCATCCAGCCTTCGAATATCCCCTGGGCATCTCCAGTTGTTCTCGTTAAGAAGAAGAACGGGTCAATTCGCTTGTGTGTTACTACCGTCGTCTTAACAAAATAAATCGAAAGGACGTTCACCCCTTACCGAGAATTGACGATGCCCTTGACAGCCTCCAAGGTGCGAAGTTTTTTTCTTCTATTGACTTACGGAGCGGCTACTGGCAAGTCCCTATGGCGCTCGAAGATCAGCCTAAAACAGTTTTTGTCACACCTGATAGCCTTTGCGAATTCCGCGTCATGCCTTTTGGTCTTTGCAATGCACCCGCAATATTCGAGCGGATGATAGACAATCTTTTGCGTGGCCTGAAGGGGAAAACATGTCTGTGCTACTTAGATGACGTTGTTATATTTTCTCCAGATTTTCCAACACATCGCCGCAGGCTAGATGAAGTACTACAGTGCCTAACTGACACCGGCCTTCAGCTCAACCTGAAAAAATGGCGCTTCGGTGCAAGTCAGTTCACAATTCTTGGCCATGTTGTCTCTAAAGATGGTATTCTTCCTGACACCGCCAAGCTTCAGGCAGTTTCAGAGTTCCCTAAACCCTCATCTCTGAAAGATCTGTTCAGCTTCCTTGGACTCTGCTCGTATTTCCGCCACTTTATTCAGAATTTTGCGATGATCACCGCCCTCTTGACTGAACCTTTACAGAATGACTCGAAAAGTTACGTTTGGTCAGCCCCCTGTTATGATGCCTTCGAAAAGTTGCGCCACCTGTTAACCTCACCACAAATCTTGCGTCACTTCAACCCGACTGCTCCGATTAAGGTACACACCGATGCAAGCGGTGTTGTACTCGGCGCCGTACTCGCGCAGCACAAATCGAGATTCCAGGAGTACGTAGTCGCTTACCCAAGCCGTACCCTCACCAAAGCGGTGAAGAATTATTCTGCAACAGAGAAGGAGTGTCTGGCAATTACTTGGGCTCTAGGTAAATTTAGACCGTACCTATATGGTAACCCTTTCGACGTAGTCACCTATCACCATGCGCTTTGCTGGTTATCCACGTTAAAGGAACCCTCCAGCTGTTTAGCTCGCTGGGCTTTGCGGTTGCAAGAGTTCGACTTGCGTGTTGTCTACAGGTCTGGCCGACGCAACACTGATGCCGACGCCTTATCACGTTCACCTGTATCATCGGAAAGTTCTGCCTGCCTATCTGGCGTGAATGAAACGGTTGCGTTTCCAGCAAAACTGCGACATGGCGTCTGAGCAACGTAAGCATGACTGGATCAACACTATTCGGCGATTCCTTTCAGAGCCATCAACTTCTCCATCTTCTCGAACATTGTGCCGTCAAGCGGTTCACTCTGAGATCCGCGATGACCTCCTTTATCGCAAGAATTACAAGTCTGACAGTCGAAAGTGGTTACTGGTCATACCTCGCCATCTTCGTGCTGCATAATGTTCAGCTTTCCATGCTGACCCTTAATGCGCACATGCGGGCATCTTCAAAATATATGCTCGGTTTCCTCCCGGTTTTATTGGCGAGGCATGTACACCTTTCAGCGCAAGTACATTCAGTCTTGCTCGCAGTGCCAATGACGGAAAGCTCTGCCTCATCGCACCTCTGGTCCGATCCAGCCAATCCCTTGCCCAGCCAGGCTTTTCGACCATATTGAAATTGATCTGTACGGGCCTCTTACATTCACGGCTTCCGGGAACCATTGGATCGTTGTCGCTGTCGACTACTTGACGTGATACGCAGAAATAGCCGCTTTGCCTGCTGCCACAGCACGCGACGCATCATCTTTTCTCCTGTGGAACTTCATTCTCCGTCACGGCGCACCGCGTGAACTTCTCAGCGACAGAGGACATGTGTTCCTGTCGAAGTCGTCAACGCACTCCTTGCCGAATGCCGTATCATTCACCGGACTACCATCACCTACCATCCCCAAACAAATGGCTTGACGGAAAGATTCAACCGCACCCTTGGCGATATATCTAAGTATGTTGCCTCAGACCACTCCGATTGGGACCTCATTCTGCCTTTTGTGACATACGCCTACAATACTGCTTCACAGGCAACTACGAGATTTTCGTCACTTTTCCTGTTATATGGCCGAGACCCACCACACTAGATACCATTCTACCCTACCACCCAGATTCCTCCGAGTCTACGACCATCTCTGAAGCTACCCGCCGCGCCAAGGAATGCCGTAAGCTCGCCCAGTCGTTCACAACCATCGACCAATGGAGACAGAAATCTCGGCGAGACGATAACCACCCGTACCCTAACTTTGTTCCGGACACCCTTGTATGGCTTTGGGTTCCAGTTCTCCCTACAGGCCTTTCTTCGAAACTTGTTTCAAAATACCAGGAACCCTACCACGTTGTCTCGCAGACTTCACCTGTTAACTACATCATCGAACCCGTGACGCCTTCCACAGACCAGCGATTTCGCGGTCGCGAAACCGTTCACGAACAGCGGTTGAAACCATATTACGATCCGCTCGTACTCTGTTCTCCGTGAGTCGCCAGGATGGCTCTTTTTCCGTCGGGGGACAATATGTAGTGAAGAGGAATTCCCACTACCGCAGCGACATCAACACGTTGGCGCGAGGCGCAAGCTGGGACTGCCTGGTTGCGGCTGCGAAGACGCGCGTATATACGGCAAGCTCTTGCTGCTTCTGTCCTGGCGCTGCTACCGCTTATCGCCTTGCATTTACATTATAAGACAGACAGACAGACAGACAGACAGACAGACAGACAGACAGACAGACAGACAGACAGACAGACAGACAGACAGACAGACAGACAGACAGACAGACAGACAGACAGACAGATGGGTGCGCGGGTGGGCTGGAGAACGCTTCGCCCCACTCATCATCATACACTCCATAGATATGCTGTGTTTTTTGTTTTCTTTACCACTACTTCGTGAGTGAAGTTTAGGGATGAGGAAGGGGAGGGGATTTCGACAGAACCATCATTCACGGGTGCTTCAAGCGAATGTGTTTTTCCCCTTGACATTGCAGAGGAGCTCGTTTCTTTTTCTCCTACATAAAAAGAGGCATATCGCAACATAAAAAAATGGGCGTTTAGAGCATAGTGTTAATGCATATGTAAAAAAAACTCAAAGTGCCGGTAACGCGGAGCTGGTGCTACATTTGCTACATTTCAAAATACCAAGCGTTCATTTGCATTCAGCGTACCCACATACTGCATTTTGTAAGGGCGCTGGAAACAATGCAAACACGGCAGTATAATGTTACAAGCCCGTCGTTTCGTTATTTACCCTGTCTCGCCGAAGCAGCCTGCATCAATATGTGTACTGAACGTTACTCGTCATTCCTTATTGGCGCTTAACCTTCTTTCCTCAGAGCGCACTCCCATGTGCCGCGCAATACGGCGTCTTTGGAATCCTGAAACGCACAAAAAACAATTCAAAGTATCTCTGTGCACTCAAACGCAAAAACAAAACATTTGCAAAATCGAATGCAGTCGTAGTCCCAAAGATATGTGAGGAAAAGCGAGCGAAGCATGCATACTTACAAATCGAAAGTTATGCCATGTGCCTGCTTCACACAATACTGTTCATGTGTTGTCACTTCCGCCATTGTTGCTATCTACCGCCATGCCCGGTTACCTCGCTGGCTACCTGCAGCAGTTTTCGTGCTGCAGCGCGGTTTGTTGAGGGCTCGTCATCTGTTGCTGTGCGCGATGTTTAAAGGGAAACCGTGTGGGTTTTTTTTTGTCATGCTTTGACTAGCTCATCGGGTCAGGAAGGCCTTGCTTGTTCACTCAATACAAGATCAGAAAATCAAAGCTTGTAACACGTATACCAGCCACCTCGTACACCGGCTGCCCGCCACGATGTACGAGGGCCCATTATCTCGCTTTCACTACAAATTGCGTGGCCCAAGAACAAGTGAAAGCTCGAAGTCTTTCGAGCGGCAATTTTAAAAGTGGATGAGCAAAGCGCACAGCTTCCATCAAAAACGAGTCATTGTGCAGAGCTAGGCAAGTTTACAGGAGATATATTATTAATAGTAATTTTAGTATTTTGCTGCGGCCCACACCACCAAAGCAGCAGTGCGGCTATCCGAGTGTTTTAGCAGTGATGATGATGAGCGTCTTTGATTGGAATTTGTGGAAACAGCCGAGGAATATATTATGCAAGGTAGAGACTTCGCGTGGTTCGCGCCGCGGTGATGCCGGTCACTTTTTTTTACCTTGTATATTACTTTTCTTGTTGTGCGCTAATGTACAGTAGAGTTTCTGAACATAATAGAGACCGTTTTAGGGAATAAATCGACCAATTTTTAAAAAACCTGACCCCTCAACTCGAACCGATCGGCTACACTTCAAATCGTGAATGAACGAATGTCGTTTCACATGAATTTTCACAGTTTGTTTGAATCCAATACCCGAATTCCCATGATCGCCTTCACAATTTTAACCGCCTCCCTGACACGCTGATTGTGCTCGCAGTGGTCACGAACAAGATTGTATATACAGTACCTATCGCTCTTTGCAGGTACGTGCTTGGCTATAGCACTTACTCGTAATGAAGTTACACCTGAAGACACAAATATCACCGGTTCTTCAAGTCGTACTTGTTAATCTGCACCAGCCAAACATGCCGGTGCTTTTCAAAAAATCGCAATGTGAGTTCTCAATCTTAGGTAATAACTTTCGGCAAAGAACACCCAGACTCTCTGCTCCCTCTTCGTGGACTGCTATGTCCACTTGCCTCACCAGCAGCTGATAATTGCTCAAACTTTCATCGTTAGGCAAAACTGAACGGGCGCATGCACGAGGAAACAACACGGCATCGGTCGGCCAAGGAGTCAGTAGGTACCCGGGCATGTCGGATGCGCATTTCGGAAGTGACGAATCGGCGCTGCATGACACACGTGCGCACTATGTATTCGCGCAGTGAAATGCTACGCAAAAGCCCGTCATCATCGTCTCAAAAAGTGCTAACAGGCGTTTTAAGAACCGTCTTGTTCAATTGCAGGCACCACAAGCAACATCACTAGCACGAGAACAACGCGAAAACCTTGTAGGCTACAAGGCGCCCGTCCACTTTCTGTCCTCAGCAATATGGCGACGCGTTGGCTTGTACCAAGGAGGAAGAAAAAACTTAGGAAAGGCCCTGACGTCACTCATTGTGAAGCCGTGGTCAAGCTGGAAGTCATCCATATTGACTGGGCAAATTCTCCTCTCTTGTTTACATACGAATGTAAAGCAGAAGGCGCCACTCTCTCTTCGGCTTGGAAGTCACGTGGGCTGCGCAGCGCGCGTGTCGGGACGATCCGAAACTAATGGAACAGTGCTCAACACCCTGGGCCAGCGCGACACCTTCGGCGAAATGATTTTGTGCGAGTATTAACAAAGAGTAACAGCTCGCTGACAACGAAGTAGATACAAGAGAACGCGCGCTAGATACACTGACAACGGCGAGTGTTTCACGTCAATAGACAGTTATAGCACACCGGGCTTACCGGGATACCGGGCGTACCGTGATACCGGAATCAAAGTGCGCCTGTGCAGATAATTACGTTACCCGTACCGCTTACCGTACACGTGGTATTTTTCAGATTTAAGGTTACCGTGGTAGCGTAAGTGTACGGTAGTGTACGCAAACATAGCGGCGCTCTCGGACGCCCGCTCGCATCGAAGTGAGTTTGGCGTAGTTGTTGAAAAATTCACCTTGTTCGCAGCAAATGACATTTTAAAGTGGCTTCGCTTGCTGTCAGTTAGCTTCGATGACCGAGTATCACGGATAAGTTGGCGTAATTTATGAGATAGCTTCCCATTTCGAACGCATCTAGGCCTAACTACAAGATCTATGTAAACGAACCAGCAACATAATTTTTTTTCGCGTTTGGTGCGTATTTCTAATTTATTTGCTTTCATTATGCGCAAAACAAACTTGCAACAGTGCTTCGCATGGTGGCATAAGCAAACCTTCTCGTTTTGCTTTTCACTGCCTTTAAGTTATTAACCATCCGATAGGTGGCGCTACCATCCCAGCTGGGGCACGTAACCCACGTAAACGCTACCCCACTAAACTATAAGACGCTGTCCACAACTAACGTTTGCTGCACGTTAACGCCGTTCCCTTAACCTCTGCTATCTCGCTAACCCTAAACTATAACCGACATCACGATCGGTCATGCGCCTTCTTCTACGGTTGCATTCCGACATGAGGCTGACGTAGCGCCCAGCCATGTGCACTGTGCCCGTGTTCCTAGTGAAACTGACCGGCTTCAGCATTCTGTGACCGTGTTGACATTGAGCGCGGTGCAAGTGACACTTGAAAGTGCTTGCCCTAGCGTTGAGATTGCAATGCTGGGGGCGAGTATAACAAGCGGGATAGAAAAGGTGTTTTATTACGCACATGTAAGTTGTTACTGTACACATACCGAACAAGAAACTACGTATGTGCACATGGTCCTCATTGCGTCTTGCTGGGCACAACAGTTTTGTCAATTGACACAAACAGGCGCACTGCCCAACCGTCACTGACCTGCAAGGCGTTTGTCGTCGTTCTGCTTCGTCATGGTGCCCAACGCAGTTTAGCTGAACACTTCAAATGCTTCATCCGCGTCATCCATCGCATGAAACATGGATATGCGCTTGTTCTACGCACTGTTCAGGCCCCGTGGTGGACGAAAAGTTTTGTAAACATTGCTTAGAGTACAGTAACTGCCAGGATAACACTGCGTTACCAATAACGCGGCGCAGAGCACGGATATTCTCCGCCACGGCTCAGCACAAGACCTGCGAAGGCATACATGCTGCCGCCAGCCGCGGCCGCTCACTGCTAGACCAGCTACCCTGCGCAACACGTAACTATAGCAACGCCGCCATTGCGCCCAGTGAATATGGCCGTCATGACGTCATTTCCTCCCCACTTTTCACGTAGCGCACCGGCTGGGAATGCCCTCTCCTATCTCACCTTCCTCCGTGGCTTCAACCTCGGAGTCCCTCCGCCACTACAGAAGATTACCGGCGTATTCGGTTCGGCATTTTTGAGCGCTCTAGATCGCTCTGAAAAGTGGCTGCGCCTTCAGTTGGTATAATTTGAGCGCTCGGACTAGCACTGCCAACCGCTCTGACTTCAAAGTGAGATCGTGGCGCGATCTGACCGAGAGGACTGATCACGTGACACAAAGCGTCCAATCATGTGGCTGCCGGCAGTTGAGCGAAGTGAGGTGAGGAGCGCGAGCGTGCACTTCGAATGAGGACACGTAATACTTCGTACTCGTGCGTTGTTAAAGGCGTTTTTGCACGCGTGTGCGTGTGGCTCATTCACATCTACGAAGTCATAAATGCACTATGTCAATAATGGGGTGGCTAGCGAAGGCAGAGAAAACGTCAATGCTGTCGCTACAGCAGTTCACTGACAGTCTCGTGATTTGCCTTGAATATAGCTGTTCGGACGAGGACGATCGTCAGATTCGTGTGCACAGCTCAGAAGCCTATCGCTATGCCCAGACATGTCAAAGAGAGATAAAGAGTATAGGAGAGGTCATAAATGTCAACCGAACTGATCGGAATCATTTCTTGACGCGGCGCAGCAATATTCACCCGGCTGCTTGCCGCGCTAATTGCATGGTAGCGCTACAAGCGTGCTGCCCTACGGCTAGGTGGCGTTAGCCACCGCCTGATCTAAAGGGTACAGCAGCCATATCAATCCATTCAATCATCCATCTAAGCGCTCTGAAATCACCGATGTATTCGGTTGGTACACTGCCTCTCACACTCCGATTGCGAGCTGCCTCAGCATCTAGCGACTATGAGCCAGAGAACCAGAGCGGCGAACTGAATACGCCGTTAGTATAACCTCCTTGGTTGTGACGTAATAGTGGAGTGCAGTAGCGATGTAACAGTAACATTGGATTTTACGGCAGCTAAGCCGGGGCCGTTTAAAAACGATGTAACAGCCAGGAAAATGCAGCACACGGGAACGTAACGGCGGCATTATATTGACGAACGCTACTGGGCTCACTACAACTCCAACCTAAAGGTGATAGCAAAATCGTTGTTCTGCTCTGTGTGTGCCACCAGTGATTTCTTGCTTGTTTTTGTAGACAACGGATCCATATTGAACAGCCACCTACCTAATTTATGTGTTTTTCATTCTTGGGCTTGAATTTTAGCTAAATTCATGTTGGGTTGGTTTTAAACAGGAAAGTAAAACTTAAAAAACTTGGAGGATGTTTGAGCTTTACTTTCAATAGTAGAACGCGATAGCGTAACCGGGCCTCATGTGCATCAGCTGCGCCTTCGGTTTCGTTGAATGCTTCAACCGAAGCAATGGCGGTAACGCCTTGCAAGTAACGCCGTTAATGGTAACGCGTTACTTTTTTGGTAACTCTGAACCGTACACATTACAATTTCAGAACTGTGACGTGTAACGCACCTACGCTGCCATTTTTTGGTAACGTGTGGTGTCATGTTACTTATTACTTATTTCATTTTCTGACTGTCATTTAGCCAGAGCTCACCCCGATGAATTCTTTTGACGAAGCGTCGGACAGGTCAGCCTGCCAAGCATGGACAAAAAATGTGCCGGTGGAATCTGTGTTTGTTCGTGGAAATCGCGGGTAGAAATTTCTTAAGACACCCCAAATCTCTTTGGGGTAGGTTGGGCCATCACCACACAAAGCTTGAAAAAAAGCCGCAGAATCCACTGTGGCAAACTGTATGGACATGCTTTTTGAGGAAGTGGATTGTAGCAGATGTATTGCTGGCGCCTGGACTTTCCATGCCCAAGAGACAAGCTGCCCAAAAAGAAGGCGCATTGTCCGGTTTACTTCATATTACGTATTGAGTGTGACCTCCGTTCGTGGGGGAAGGAAATAACTTCCTCTAGGAGACGCTTCGCCAAGACCTCATCTAGAGAGTCACAAACTTCCATATTGTACTCTCTTCTTGAACAATCACTATATAAAAACGACGTCCGCAAGTTCCAGGAAAAAACTAGTACACTCGCTGAGCACAGTGTGGTGAACGACCACCGTATTCAATTCGACAAGCTCCGCATCTATACGGCTTAGTGGCTAATTACTATAAGCGGCTTTTTTTTTGGAATCTTGCCCCATCCAGAGAAAGCCGTTAACTTCAACAGGTATATAGATGTGCTTACGATCTAGAGTCTGCCTCAGCAGAATTTTGCGCATCACGGAGAATATTCGCATGGCAGGAATAAAGGCCTTAATAAAAAAAAATGACTGTGATTGGGATGCAAGAATTATTTTTTTTCTTGCAGCGCAAAAATTTTTTTCGCTAACTTCTCTAGCGTTGCTCTGTTACAACTAAGGCCCATTAATACCGCTGTCACATGAACACTACAGCTAACCACAATATACAGGTAGCCACGCATCATACATAACCGTACTTAGTGTCCTAACCTCAGTTATCGCAAACAGGCGATTCCATGAGATGTCGACACCGACCCAAAAATGCATACTTTAGATATGAATGAGCATTTCATTAATTATGCACATACCACCCAGTAGTCTGAAAATGAACTTAATTTTCCTCGTGCCTAAATTAAGAGGCCGAAATATTGAACACTTTTAACTTGGAGGTTCCAATTGCGCTACCCGTCGTTGTCAAAAGTTTACAGCAATATGACAGCTACAAAGAAGAAATTGTTTGTATGAAATGTATGCGCAAAAACGAATAAACTAACATTGTCTTAAACTTGTAGGGTAAAAAAAAAGTACTTTTGAAAACTGTATAAATATGGGAAATTTGATGATGGTTGCTGCCTAGCAGTTCATAGAAAGTTGATAGGAATTTTCAACCTTGTTTTGAAAACAAACATTGTTTTTTTTTCTCTGCAATTGCAGCTACGTTTCTGGTTATTGGAATTCTGAGCGAGCGAGGCTTATTGTGGACATCCTAATATAAACACTGGCAAATTCTTGTGGTAATTTTACTGGTGCAAGTGATGTTCATGCACAAATGTTCATGCACAGATATTTCTTTCTGTGCTGCTACATATTTGGGCATCTATTTCGCTAGTAAAAGCACGCCGTCATAGTGCGCCTTTTTCGGGTAGGTAGACTGCGCACGCGCGTGAATTTCAGTGGCCAAAACACGACAGCAGGGGCAGACCAAGGGTCATCTGGTGTCATAAAAGTGTGAATGTACCCCCCCCTTCCCCCCCCCCCAAAAAAAAGAGACACAAATGCAGGGATCCGCGACTGCGTACTGGCATGCGGCACTAGAATATGTAGAGAGTTCAGTGATGTTTTTTTTTTTTGCTCATACCGTGCATGATTGAATCTGATATTGCGAATATTTTCACATAGAGAAATATGGCTTCATCATGTGCCACTACACGACATTTATATAGAGTTTTGTTTTTTTTTTCGGGACGAAGGTCCATGTATTCTAGAGCAGTCCATTCCTCCGGCGTATTCAGCACAGCATATCCACAGACAGACAGACAGACAGACAGACAGACAGACAGACAGACAGACAGACAGACAGACAGACAGACAGACAGACAGACAGACAGGACAGACGACAGACAGACAGACAGACAGACAGACAGACAGACAGACAGACAGACAGACAGACAGACAGACAGCAGGCAGCAGGCAGCAGGCAGGCAGGCAGGCAGGCAGGCAGGCAAGCAGGCAGGCAGGCAGGCAGGCAGGCAGGCAGGCAGGCAGGCAGGCAGACATTTTGCTTCACTCATAATCATTCAGTCTGTGGCTGCTGTAATGTTGCAGTTTCAAGCAATAGCGTTGCTCTTAGAACACCTGCTTGCCACGCGGAGGGCCTGAGTTTGATTTTATCTCGAACCCGACTATTTTTATTAGCTATTTCATTTGCACCTATTATAAATTTTCCGCTTACTACCAATGCCGCCGTCACCGACACTGGCACCTGAATTTCTTCTAGACAAGCTGTTTAAGCTACAAGCATTATTCCTCAGGAAAAGAAGTTTTGAGGCCCTTGTAGGGTGCTGCATATTAAAAATGTAAAGCTAATGTGCGTCAGGCGCGTTGGAGGCAGCTGTTCCCGCCGTTGCGACATGCAGCTATGGGACTAGCCACGCTAATGAAGCCCCACTATGTGCTCAAGCGGTTGATCTTGACAGACGGGGTCACGCAGCTTCCCTTGACTAAGCACCTCCACGTTTTCAAAATTTCGCCGCACCAACAGTTCATTATACACTGAGCGCATGCTACAAGGCAGTCGTTACAATATAAGAAGTTTACTTCTATACTCTCGGTCTGGCTCAACTGCATGCTCGCATGTATAAAGTTGTTTATCTTCTTCTTTTCTCGAGTTCCTGAGTGCGGTACTTTTGAAAAATAAAGTGTAATCACATGAGAAGTCAGTGCTTTTTTTATACGCGGTGGTTTAGTAAATAAACGGAGAGTGTCAGTGCGAAAACGTAATTCTCTTCGAGTATTTCTGTCATTTGTTCAGCAAACAACATTTGTAGAATCTAACAATAATTACGAGAATATATAAATATAAGTATATAATTCCTGCCGACTCGCTATTTGTTTCATGAATGCCACATAAATAACAGCTTAGTAATGGGATTACGGCTCAACGCATGCCTGTTGTGGTGCACCGATACCTGATACGCAGGACCTTCTCCCGAAGCCATCGGCCCATATGCGGAACTCATTACTGTCCTCGAGGCTAAACTTCCAAAGCTGTGACCACAAAAGATTGTTGTGAATTTGTAAGTCCGATAGCCATCGCTGTTTCACAGGCCAAAACTAGCCAGAGCTTACGTCAAGTCACTGTTACGTGAGACCCACCCCACGTTTCGACTTTTTTACTCAGCTCTCACGTTTTGCAAGCCCACTTATCGTTCCTTGCTTTTTTATTATTTTTACCCTATAAAGCGTGAGCAAGTGAGCTCGTGTAATGTTAATGAAGTGACCACCCGGTGTAATACCCGCTGATGGTCCCACCACCACTGGGGAAATTCGACATGCTTCGACAGCTTCAGCGCCTTCTGAATGGACTTGCCATCTCTTTGCTGTTATCATCATTATCTTCCTCTTCTTCATCATAATGTTCATCATCCTCATCATCATCATTTCCAGGTTGTTTCAGTCCACTTGTAGTAAAGAAGAAGAAGACGGCGAGTTTCCACGGTTGTTGATGTGCTGACGATCTACCTTCATGTCCCGCCGGTGCTATTATTCTATTGTTTAAGGCGTAGCTGCCTCGTAATGAATTGTCATATGGCCCACTGTACCACGAAGGCATCTGCCAATAATCTCCAGTTCATTGAATCATGCATGAGCTGGTTGCATCTTATCGGATCAGATGGCACAAAAATGGGGTAAATCTACCGCCTTTGTATTGAGGCAGTGATCTCAACATTCCACAACTTGCGACCGTACTTTTCAAACTGGCGAACAAACGACAGTATGATTTCTATCTTCGAGCTGTCAACACGCTTATTCATTTGCCCCTGCTTAATCAAACCCCCAAGATTATTATTACTGCCATCGTCACCTGAGATCACCATATATGGATAAGATATACTCAATTTTTCTATGCACGCATTTTTCTATATTTGTATGTGACCACTCCGTTACTATCCTTATAGTGTGCTTTCTACGGTTATATGTCGATGATGTTCTGATAATAAAGTTAGTTGCGAGCGATGCCCTTTATGTTCTGTCCTTAAGTGTTCTTCCTTGATTGTAGGCGTACTTGTTGTATTTCAGTAAGTTTCGTTAGCCCCACCGTGTTGGTCCAGTGGATAAGGCACTCGGCTACTGATCCACTAGTCGTATGATCAAATCCCTGCTGCAGGAGCTCCATTTTCGACGGAGGCAAAAATTCTGTAGGTCCGTGTGCTCAGATTGGGGCATCTCTCATAATCATATGGTTGTTTTGGGAAGTTAAACCCCACATATCAATCAAGTAATCTCCATTACTGTCTTGCTCAAACCACACCCTAGTGTACGGGAACCACCTTCAAGGTTATTTTATAATCATCTGATAAGCTTTAGCACGCAACAAGAACAGTACAGAGTTCCTCCTGGAACTAACGAGGACATCAACGAAAAGGCTGGAATCTTCGATGCCACATGTGTAAATGCCGATGCATCTTAGCTTACACATAAGATTACTAACGACCGCAAACGTGCTCGCTGCTATCAATGTGTGCAAAGTGTATTGCTTGTACAGATAGAATCACACTTGTCTAGGGCAGAGCGCGGAGCCCGTGGCTGTCGACAATGTTGTTAGCTGCAGCTGCTAGCTCACGTTAGTTACAAGCTTCCGTTTATTCTTGAGTTATAGCACAAGAGCGTAGCATTGGTATGACCATGTATTGTATCATTACGACGTTGCTCTTTGCATAATTTTGTAGGAAACGGCTGCTGCAGCGTCCGACTGGGCGACAAGTGTGATTCCGTCTGAACTTTACCTTTTCATTTCATGAGCACAACTTCACCAGATTAAAAGTTCCAACTTAAACACGCTGTCTGCTGTCTTCTTCAACTTCCCGACCACGTGACAGTATCATCGATTGCGTCCTTCCAGAAAGACGCAGCCATCGTGTGTGTGGGCATACTTCTATAGATCTTTGTTTCCCGCTGTAGAATTGCTAGGACGCCAATGATGTAACCAAGAAGTACAATGCCGGATATAATAGAGGAATATTAGTGTTCAGCTTAATGACTGCTGACACCATCTTTGTTGTTTACTTTCTGTCCATTAAGACTACCCTAAGAACTCAATAGTAGCTTGTTCTTTTTACAATTCTTCCTGTATTCTAGATGTGTGTTTCCTGGGATTAAAAAAAAAACTAAGTATGCCATAATTGACAAGTACCTGCATATTTTCATGTAGACGACTGCCGTCAAGTTAATAATCACACTATAATTAACTTTTTTGTTAATTCTTTGTTTGACTGAAACTTTGTAGTGCTGCAAAGCTTTTAAGCCTCAGCGCAGACTTGGTTTGCGAAGACAACAAGGGCCTCACTGGCATAAGATTTTGAGCATTTCTGTACTGCCTCAAAAAAGCCTGGTATATATGAAGGGTCCTTTCATCTGCACTTGAATCAAATTTTTGAGGTCGTACAATAAAAACTCTTTAGCCTATAGTTGAGCCGTATCACGTGCGCGACCTTATGTTGTTGAACTCATTTTATAACTGAATCGTGCTTCTATAACATTGCGCTACCATTAGGTTGAAACATACCAGTTTTTTAGGCGGGCTTTTCTTGAGAGGGTAGTCAGATAATGTTTACGGATTAAAAGTGCCTGTATTACCTTTCCAGAAATTAAAGAATAGACAACAAATATAGCTCAAATGTAGCATGATAACTATAGTTTGCAGTTCAAGTAGCATTTTATTTATCATTTTGGTCTATGATGCTCTTTTTGTGGTCGCTCATTCACAGGTGTTATTTGTTTTCGATCTTTCTGCGTCTTAATGAGCATTGAAACGTTACAGTAGGTATTGTGCTGCCTTTAATTACGAAGCTGTCGGTGACTGTGATTCTGAAAAGCGAAATTACGACATATTCGAGGTCGAAAATCATAGCCTGGTCATAAAGATGGCCGCGGTGATCGTGCGTGCATAAAATGGCTCAACTAACAATTCATCTGCGCAATTATTGGTAATTAGTCTCTCAATTATAGCCCCTCTTTCATTACAATGAATAGAACACAATCAAGTAGCATCCTAGCCTAAAAGCTTTGTTAGCGCGTACGCCTTAGTCGCACATACAAACCCAGCAATTTTATGCGACGATGAAGCAGCATGTCGCTGAGCGAGCCCATTCATCTGAACAGCTACAGGTCACGCTTGCGCAAAGCTTTTGCGGCGCGTAGCACACGAAAGGTCTCATTTTTCTTTCCCCTCTTCAGGTGTAAATCAGAAGCTCAGCCGAGTGACGCGGGAACAGCGCTGCGCCATGGATACATCATAGCAACGATTTCACACCATGATTACGCATACACTCTTAGCAAGATGGAAGCCATGGTTTGATGATCACCGTCCACCTCCACACGGCTATCTCGAGCGCTGTATTTCTTCACTTTCGCAACCTGTCCAACCTTGATTGCATCACTTATAATACGGAGAAGCAGCGCCGGTTGAAGAGTGGTTGGTTGGTTGGTTGTGAAAGAGGAGGAGTTGCCGTTGCCGGGCATCACCGTGACGCGAGGCGAAGAAGTTCTGTCGTTTTGTGTGTGTGTGTGTGTGTGTGTGTCCGAGCTTTGCAGGAATTGAACGGAAAAAATCAAGGAAGATAAACGCTAGCGACAGGCATTCAAGGTTGCATGCAGGCAGCAGAGGACACCCCTGTGGTGCACGACGCGTCTCTAATGACACAACGCGCGCGCGGCAGCGAAAAGCATGGGTGCGGCGGAACAAGTGAGGACAAGCGGCATCTCTTCGATGGTCTTCGGAGCAGGCACCCGCATTCCTGGGTCAAGATCCGCGGTTCCTCCGAATCACCCAGCCCGGTATCCCTCCTGCCTTTGGATGGAAGCCAGGCCGACGTTGCTGACACCCTTCGTTTCACCTGTCAATTAGAGCTGCCGCTGCACAGTTGCGACAGATCGGCTTGACGGGTAGACCAACATCAAAAAACGTGCTGTTCGCACTTGGACAACTATCAAAGGTGCGTCTTGAAATCAGGGAGCTTCATTCGAGATAGGAAAGAAAAAAAAGCCTGTGCTTTAGGTCGTATACGACAGCGTCTCCGTATTGCAGAACTCCTCATCCTGTGCGGGCACAAAGGGGTCTCCACCTATACAGAAAAAAAGAAACAAAATGAAGTAGATGCAGTGTGAACTGAAACACTGCATAAATAAATGCTTGGTATAGTGAAGTCTTGCTTGGATACACGCACACATAACGTACACAATTTGGTCCTTTCTTGAGACGGACGTCTTTCTTACAAGTACGCGCTTCAGCGTGGCTTCCAGCTAAATGCGGCCGCTCTCGAGAGTCTATAGAAGGGTTAGGCAAGAGCAAAAAAAACAGAAGAATCTTTTTCTGACGTCCTGCTATTGGTTGCTCCTCTTCTCACAGCCGATGTCTCATGCAGGCGCTGCATGGCTAGTATCGAAAATAAAACAAGACCTCTTTATAAGAGACCAAGGGTGCCAATGCCTGCGACGTTAAAAGCGTCATTTTTGTTGAATTAAGGGAAAACAAAAACAAATAGAAGAACCAAGAACAACCTCTAATGCCTAGAAAGGATTTTACATCGCGGCTGTTTCTGTATCTATCCTGACATTATATACGAGGAATTGAGCTTTTTTTCAGTAGTACCGAATATTTTACCCCTTTAAAAATAAATATTTATGCTGCCTCTATATTGTCAGTAGGGGACAGCAGCGTCTATACATCGATCTTTATTAAAAAGTGAGCTGCCACACAAAAAGAAAGGGATACATAAAAGAACCAGTGACAACACGAGCGCTGAATTGGTTCAGCACTCGTGTTGTTTTTTTCTACCTCCTAGTTTTTTACCGCGCTGCAGCTATATTTTAAATATGCAACACCAACTTGCCCAACGTCGTACCCTTTTGTGCATGATATGTGTAACAAAAGAAAAGATTCGCGGATGCTTTTTTTTGTTTGTGAATGGTCACTGAGCGCAATGATGAAACAGGGTCCACCGCACTTTTGTGTCGGATTCGCAAGTAAATTGCAAAGTGGTCTACAAAACAGATGAGCATAAGCGAAGTGAAGACTAGAGCTGCTGAAATGGAATCCTGCGCGTGACGCTCATACTGATATGGTGGCTGCGCATGAACAAGGGCTTCGTAATAAACGGAATACCTTGTGAAGCTCCCGAGAACGTTAGCCGTGTGGAAGTGCATTCGTTAAAAAGAAAGATGTCTACAGGACGCCTTTGCTTGGCGAGCCCCACCATGGTGGTCTAGTGGCTAAGGTACTCAGCTGCTGACCCGCTGGTCGTGGGATCGAATCCCGACTGCGGCGGCTGCATTTCCGATGAAGGCGGAAATGTTGTAGACCCATGTGCTCAGATTTGGGTGATGGGCCATCCAGCGGCTTGAGGAGGCTTTGGCGAAGCAAAGGAAGAAAAAGAGCCAACGACCCGTCTAACGGTCACGGATGCATGCACCCGTGTAACTGGCGCCTAGTCGGAGCAAAACATCCTCGAGGTCTAGGCTCTTAGATTATCGGACTCTAATAGCCGTAATCTTAAGATAGGAAACATCCGTGCCCTGCGAGGCCGGGGGCGTCCCACATGCCGGATGTATAAATAAATCTTATTTCTCTCTCTCTCTCAGATTTGGGTGCACGTTAAAGAACCCCAGTTGGTCAAAATTTTGGGAGCCCTCCATTACGGTGTCTCTCATAATCATATGGTGGTTTTGGGACAATACACCTCACATATCAATCAAATGAGCGTTTGCTTTGCGAAGAGGTCGTGACGTGAATGTTTCATGCTTTGCCTTCATCAGATGAATCGAACGTGCCCGTTGGCTCAGTCCATGGCTATGTCAGTTGGTCAGTGAATTTAAATAAATTAAACTTAAGCAGCAAGCGAAGTTGAGGCAGTGATGTGTTTCATGCTTTTGAAGGGGGACAGCTGTGACGAGGTAACAATATGACAAAAAAAGTTATCAAAACCACTTAAACATTGTCGGCGCGCTAAATTACAGTAAAAGTTTCTCGACATGCAGCGAGCCTACGGAAGTAGCATAAATGCTTGGGCACATCGATTCTTAAGGCTCAATGCGTAGAAGAAGCCACAGGACTTTCAGAAACATCACAATGTAGGCTAAGGAAGCACTTACAAACTTCTTCAATGATGAAACGTATGGGCTTAGTGAATTCACTTAGCATTTACAAGATGTTGCTGCTCACTACAACTTGCAGAACGATGGAGCTGGAGAGCTTGATTGATGCATAGAATCTGCGTGATGTTCCAAAGCTATAGCACCCTACCTCGAGCTCATGCATGGTGTTAACTTATTTGGTGTTACGCCCAAGCAGTCCTCTGCAGATTAAAAAAAAAACAGAGTGGTCATTAGCGCTCTTCGCCATTCGCTGGTCAGCTTTTCAAGTGGCACGTCCAGCTGCAGAATTGTCTAAAACATTCAGTGAGAAACATTTTTTGCAATAAGATGTTTTTTCTGAATATGCGTAAACTGGTCATTCATAGCTAGCTCTGGGTTGGGCACCAAGAAATCACGAACTCTTCACTATATATTCACAAGGAAAAGCTGCCGCATTTTTGACGCAGACCTTGTTGCACGCATCTTTCTCGGATGGGGCTATCCCTTGTTATCACCATGGATAGAGTACCAGAGTTCATATAGCCCTCCTCGTGGAGGAAGCGAAATTGGAGCCAGATACATTCGCGATGAAACAGGCCCACGTTCACCTAAGAGTAAGTGTTAACATGAAATCGCACTCCAAAGGTACGACGAGTGAAATTGCGAGATGCATGGAAAAGACTACGCAGGGGTTCCATGGAGAGCTGATGAACAGGGCAACACATCTTCGGAAGACCTCGACTGGCAAATGGCGCCGAGGTAAAAACGCCGCGAAATATTGTGCAGAAAACGCTTCTAGAACTTTAAGCATGTTGCCTCCCGCCGAAACATGACCCGGGTATCGATCGTTTCCCTACGCCGCGGTATGGCTGCTCTCGCGCGACGCTGAACAGTCCAGCTCTTTCGCCAAATATTTGCGGAGAGCTGCGTGCCGTTTACCTCTAGTTGAAGAGAAAGCGTGCATTTTGTTCTCAAATATGCACTATATTGTCATGAGGTCGTGACGTGGACGAAGGGAGTAGACCATAGATTGAATTGATTGATATGTGGGGTTTAACGTCCCAAACCCACCATATGATTATGAGAGACGCCATAGTAGAGGACTCCGCAAATTTCTACCACCTTGGGTTCTTTAACGTGCACCCAAATCCGAGCACACGGGCCTACAATATTTGCGCCTCCTTCAGAAATGCAGCCGCCGCAGCCGAGATTCAATCCCACGACCTGCGGGTCAATAGCCGAGTGCTTTAGCCACTAGATCCCGCGACCGGGCACCATAGATCGAAGATGCAACGGTTTATTTGGGCAAAACTTGTGGCCACAAAACAAAAAGTAAGATTACAGCGATACAAACTGACAGAGATAGCGGTGAACAGGGCGTCGGCCGTCGATCAACTGACAAGCTGTGAAGCATGGCGGCATTTATACATGTGCCCTCGAATATTCCAGTGTTATCGCTAGCGGCCACGTAGATTCTAGAGTAATCTGTGATATTCGCAAAGTGGGCGTGATCTTAACGGAATGATCTACTATAGTGCCGAAGCTTCTCCAAACACTGCAGGTGTGGTTCGCGCTGAGAATTGCGTAAAAAGTAACGGGGCGATAACAAACCTTGAGGAAGGAACGTGGCAATAGTGTTACAAATCGTCTTTCGCTTCAAATGAAAGATTACTCCAGCCTCATAAACTCGCGTATAGTTGTCGAATAAACAGGCTAAAAGAAAATATACGAGAAAAGATGGTTATGTAACGCGTTCAGCATGAATTGTCTTTTCGGCATCGGCATCATACTTCGATTGCAAGGCGTATTCAGTGATAATGACACTTTCCCCTGTTTCATTAGAACTGCCTCAGTTTTCTTCTCACTCCTTTAACTATTTAACTACACGGCATCAAATATAGAGCCTCAACTAGAGGAGTGAAATTGGGTAAGGAGAAAATGAGAGCCAGCGATTTTCAAATAGCTGCCTTAGCGTAAGCAACCAGATATAATACTTTAATTACTCTACCGCTAGCGTTAGAAGACTCGGATAACCTACCATGGTGATCTAGTGGTATATGGTGCTCGACTGCAGACCCACAGGTCGCGGGATCGTATCGCAACTGTTGCGGCCACATTTTCGATAGAAGCGAAAACGCTCGAAGCCCGCGCACTTAGATTTAGGTGAACGTCAAAGACAACCAGGTGGTCAAAATTTCCGGAGCCATCCACCACAGTGCCTCTAATAATTATGTCATGCTTTAGGGACATTAAACCCCATCAATTATTATTAGAAATCTCGTACGAGGTACTGCAAGCAAAAGAAAAAGAAACGCAAACGCGTATAAATGTATGCCTTCCATCGAGGCGCTGCTTAGACGTCCGATTTAAGAGCTCCCTCATTAGCTGGCATGATCCAGGGGCCAGCGAATAGATAAGCCATTAGGCGTCGATAATGAAAGGAACGGGAGCGCAGCTAGTGCGTGCGGATCATGCTGAGCTGGCATCTATCAGTTTCCGTGGGACCCCGCGCGCACTTCCGGAGCGCGCAAGATCGCTCGCTGCACTCTTCCTCCCGAAAATGGCCAGCGCGAAAATCAGTTAGCTATGATAAATGCGCCCTCCCGAGCTACGATCCCACATCGTATACGTGCGAACACCACCGTAAACCGAGCGCGCACGCAATTTGCGAAGCGCTTTTGCTCCGCAGTCCGCCTGCTCGAGCGCGCATCACGCGTGGATGCGCTAGTGATAGCACACGGAAAACTCAGGAAGCTGTTCCCTACATCCAAAATATTTGCGCCACAGTTATGTTTCAGCGCTAAAACAGCGGCTGACCATTACATAGCAATACATAGCCAGCAAGCAGGCCTATATATAATATGCATTCATGTGTGCGTGCCTTTAAATAGAAGTACGCGTGCTCCAAACAAGTCGACCGTACCGTGATCGAAAACGGCGAATTAATCGCGCTAGTTTGCACAGAAACCACGCGGGGTTAACAGGCGGACCCTCGGTGCCTGTACGTGTGCTCGTATGCTAGCGCGGTCAAATTTTATTCCATATGGATTTGCGAGCGCTGCCACCATTTGAAAAACGCTAATGGAAACGCTCTTCGCGACGCTGCTAGCAGAGCGAGACATTAATTACGTTTAGAGATTTCAGGTAAGCACTCACTGGAACTTCGACGATAGCGTCAAACAGGAACTGCAGTGGTCTGAACAGATTTCGCTTCACTGGGAGAGACAGCCTGCTACAGGGCGTCAATTGCGATATTGCCATGCGGTGATGCTTCGCAGGAGTAGGGGCAAAATAGGCTGTTGAAGATGGTACGGAAACTGGGGAAGTTATACATACGGATTCTGTATGCCATTTTTCTGAGTCCCTTAGATAGAAACAGTCGATCCTGAAGGCTATTTGGGGCTGTCAACGATATAAGAAACTACGAGACAGAGTTAAATATTTCAAAGAATGCAGCATGTACTAAGCCGAATGTAATGTTGTGGCAAAATATCAGGGAGGCAAAACTTTCTTTAGTGTGACGACGACAGAGAATCAAGACGTCTGTTGAGTTTGAACGCGTCCCAAAGACTGGTTTATTTCTACACTATGTATAACACTCTCGTAGAGAGGGAAAAGAAATGTAAATTGAAAACAGAGAAACACAACCATAGACAAAGAGCTTTCTGTGCACCCCGCACGCGCAAATGTTTTGAGGAAGAGAGGAAAAGCACTCTGTCCATGCGGCTTTCAGTTTTTCTTCTGCGGATGGTCCTGTAGGTCCTAAAAGCGCCGACGTCAAGGACGCTCTCCACTCTTCCTGTGGTGTTCGCCATGTGGACGACACGTTGTTGCCTTTGAATATATAGCTAGCCGTTGATGTTGCACCCAGTGTCTTCACCATGTTGCCTCCTATTCCGCCTTTTCGCCCCGCCGCAGTGGTCTATAGTGGCTAAGGTACTCGGCTGCTGACCCGCAGGTCGCGGGCTCAAATCCCGGCTGCGGCGGCTGCATTTCTGATGGAGGCGGAAATGTCGTAGGCCCGTGTGCTCAGATTTGCGTGCACGTTAAAGAACCCCAGGTGGTCGAAATTCCCGGAGCCCTCCACTACGGCGTCTCTCATAATCATATGGTGGTTTTACGATGTTAAACCCCACAAATCAATCAATCAAACATATTCCGCCTTTTCGCCGCGATCTCTCAATTAACGTTCCTTCGAAGCGGTGGTTGCATGCTTTCCTTATTTCGACAAATGCAACATGTAAGTCGCCACATAGCGGTTTGTTAACAACATATAATGTCACATCATCATTATAGTGTGGTCGTTAATATTTGCCGACATGTCCCTTGCATTGCATACCAGCGTGTCTGTAATATCGAGTTCGTTTGTGCACTATCTCTTCTTCTATTCTTGGCCTCCTTTCACAGCTTCACTTTCCTCTCTCGATGCCCTCGGCGCAATCGCATACGGTTCAATATTCATTTAATTTCTCTTTAATGCACGTCCTAGCAGCCTTATTGGTAGGACGCTAGGACTTTGATGGAAAGCATCGTACACAAACAGCTTCTTGTAAATCATGCACTGATCCAGCTCACTGAAGTGCTATAATGGCCACAAATATGGGACACTTGGGCCTGTTCTTTTGTAATGCGTCAAGTACGCTGATGGAATACAAAATTAAAAACTAATTATTATGTTCATACAGATACCCCTTCGCAACAAAGAAGTTACTTGAACTATGGTCTGAAATGAATCTTCGTGAGAAGGTGAACATCTTTATGAAAGACCTCTTCGTGGACAAAGACCTATAAGAGCTTGAGTTTAACAGCTATGCACCACCATATAGGAATGTTGTGGTATATAGTCCGTACACTGTAGGTAGAACTAAAAATGTGTACGTGTGAATGTTTTATTGCATTGTGAACTCCTGCAAGTGAACTGTATACATAATCATGTCATTTTTAAATTGTTTCACTGTGGTATGTGTTCTTGATTAGTTGTGTATTTTTTTTACTTTAGGTAACCACTTTTGTTTTCTTTGGTACCAGACTTATAGAAACGGAGTATCCTATGTAACATATACCATAACATCTCCACAGCAAGATAGTTGAAACAGAACAGAACAGGAAGTGAGCTCCCTGCATGGATTTTTACACGCCACCGCTACACCACGTGGTTCCCCGCCGTGGTGGTCTAGTGGCTAAGGTACTCGACTGCTGACCCGCAGGTTGCGGGAACAAATCCCGGCTGCGGCGGCTGCAATTCCGATGGAGCTGGAAATGTTGTAGGCCCGTGTGCTCAGATTTGGGTGCCCGTTAAAGAACCCCAGCTGGTCTAAATTTTCGGAGCCCACCACTACGGCGTCTCTCATAATCATATGGTGGTTTTGGGACGTTAACCCCAATATATCAATCATTCTACACCACGTGGTAACGAAAGAGTGACAGCACTAGGACGTAGATGATAGTACAGGTCTTTCGACGTACAGATGAAATGAAAGCGAACCGAAAATGGAGAACGTACATATACACATGCTCTCAGTATTTCTCTACGCCGGAAATATCATTAACCATAAACGTTGTTCGCGTTTCGTGCCACCAGACATCCTGGTGTATCGCACATTCATGGCATTATTTTAGTGTGTACCATCTACATGTCGGCATTTCTGCCAAATCACTTGTCGTAAAAATACTAATGTTGGTGCTTTACGTCCCAACACCGCAATATCATTGTATGCCTTCATGGAGGGTTCCGAAAATTTCGACCATCTGGGGCTCTTTGCCACTCACCTCAGTCTGAATACACGGACCTCTATCATTTCGCCTCTGTCGAAAACGCGGCCGCCATGGCCGGGATACAATTTCGCGACCTTCGGGCCGTCACTCAAGCCCCGTAGTCACTAGAACACCACGGTGGGTAAAACAGCTGTCCTAACATCAATATTTTTGTAGAGCTATCATGCACAGGGCAGTTGTTGGCAAAATGTCGTCGTCATCGGTAACGGTTAGAAAGTATGAGACGCTTTTTCACGGTTCGCGAACTAGCAGGTAAATTGTGGTGTCCTTCCACACGCCGTGGAAATCAACATAACAGGCGCAACCGTAATAGGCAAATCAGAGTTGATTAGGAACAACAAAAACGGGTGTTAAGAACATCTTGGTCGAAATCAAGAAGAAATTATGTGGATGGGCAAGATTACCGCCTGTCATTAAAAGTAGCAGACTAGATTCGAAGAGACGAAACGCGTCAAGGGGACAGAGAAAGCTAGGTGAGCGGATGAGATTAGCAAGTTTGCGCGGACCGCAGCAAGCACACAACTGGTTTTGTTGAATGAACCTGCAGGAAATATTTGCCATGCACTGGGCGTAGTCGAATTGATGATGATAACGATGGTTATTCTACTGTTATACATGCGTTCAAAAAATTGACCTTTTTTTAAGTACCTCGTGTTGCAAGCTTTTCTAAGACGCAGCAGGTATTTTTCCACAAAAGCCGCGAATTGATCATGAAGCTATGTAATAGAATTTCCGTCATAGACTTCTGAGTCACATGTATTCCTCTTGAGCCAGAAAAAATAGCTATCCACACCCTATCGGCCATCGCCCCTGACAACAGTGCCACTGCATACTACATGCGTCGGCAACTGATGTGATCGTAAAATTTATGTGTGACAATGAATAGGTTTCAATATTACTTACACGAAAACCACCGAAAATGATTCCTCTGAGGAAGGAAAATCTAATCAGCATAAGCTGGTCAACGCATTTTTTACATCTTTGAACTCGCCGATAACGACGTTGTGCGTATTGGCGGTCGAAGTCACTGAATAGTCAAAATGCACTTATTTGTGGGTGAAAGTATAAATACGTGCCAACAGAAATAACGTCCTCGAAATGTTCGGGTTGTACAAAAAGAGTACGTCTTAAATGGATGAAAAAGAATTGCGTTCGCCTGCACATTTTTTATCCTCAAACCAACGCCAGAAATGCGACTTCAAAGAGAGTGCGTAAATGCAGAATCTTAATGTGTGAAGCTCGCCTCGACTAACGAATTCAAACCCAGTAGTGGTGGTCTAGTGGGTAAAATACTCGGCTGCAGTGCTAGCCCGCAGGTCACGGGATTGAATCCCGGCATCGGCGGCTGCATTTTCCATGGAGGTGAAAATGCTGTGGGCCCATATGCTCAGATGTGGGTGCACGTTAAAGAACCCTAGGTGGTCTAAACTTCCGGAGCCCTCAACTACGGCGTCTCTCATAATCGGTTGGTGGTTTTGAGATGTTAAACCCCCCCGCCCCCCATATCAATGAATTAGCGAATTTAAGTAATGTATATTTGTGGCATAAGGGATGCTGTTTTTTTGCAAAGCCTGAATAAAGAAACTACATAAGGTGCATGTTTTTTTTTGTAAGTTCCTCATATTATCTTGCAAAGCTCGACCAGGCCTCGTGAATTCAAGTAACGTTCATTTCAGGCCTGAGGCATTATTTTCCACTGAACATGAGTAAAGAAGCAATTTAGACACCATGTTTTTCGGCAGTTGCTATCATTGTGTAAAACGCTACCGAGCTCGCAAGATACATTTATTTATTTACAGTATACTGCAGTCACAAAAGACCATGCAGGTGGGAAATTATACAAATGTAAGGTAACAAGCACAGGTGTAGCCGAAAGAAACACAAGCTCACAGAAGAATCTACCGCATATCTGAAAATATTACAAAAATATTCACTTAATCTAACTAGACAACAAAATATTACAGTTTACAAGAGAGGGACACATATAAATAGGATTAAAAAAACAAATCCTCACCCTTTCACTTTAATTTCTACCATATTAGAGTGCAAAACGTAACAGCAGCTGGCAATTGTAAGAAAAAACAAAAAAACTACAACAACATCAAAAGCTTTCCCCAAAATAAGTCGGGTGTGTTTGCAACATATGAAGTAACACTAGAAAACAGTAAAAATGATGAAATTAAATTAAAAACCATCAGGAAAAAATAAAGAGTCACATGAACTCAGTTGTTTACTGCATTTCTAGATGGGTAAGTGTTGCAATTTCCAATGATCTTGCAGTTCTAAAGAAACAATGTTTTCAGGCAGCTAATTTCAATCTCTAATGGTTCGTGAAAAAAAAAAGAGCACTTGAAAAGATTTGTGCGTCTTTGATGAGAAAGTAGATTATGTGTATGTCGATTTCTCGACGTGCGTGACGTAAATGGCTGAATGTGCGCACGCGCATTCACATTAAGTCTGGTGTGATAAAGCAAAAACAAAAATTTTAGTCGATATTTTCCTGCGCTGCTCTAAAGTTGGAATCTTATTTGCAAGCATGGTAAATCTGTTCTTTTATAGTTGTTAAATATGAAGCGCACTGCCGGCCTCTGTACCATCTGGAGCCTATGCACAACTTTTTTTGTCGTGAGGATCCTAAACTACGCTCGCGTATTCAACTTTCGGCAAAACATAGGTTCTGTAGACGAGAAGCTTCGCTTGAGTGGGCGCATTTTTCAGTTGGTGCCTAAGTAAGCCAAGTTTTCGAGTAACTGCTCTACAGATGTATTCGATGTAGGTGGACCATGTTAGTTTGTTGGAAATTGTTAATCCCAAATATTTGTACTCCATGGCTTCTGCGACGGAGTCAATAATAATGTTATACGTATATGAGAATAGTTGTTTTTTTATTACTGTCGCGTAGCAGCACAGTTTTCTCGGAATTAGAAGGCATTGACCATGAGGTGCACCATTCGTGAATTTTTGCTATGCTGGTGTCTATTGAAGTTTGGTCGTTTTTGGAAAGTTATTTTTCTTTTGAAAACCAAACAATCATCAACAAACAGCATAATTTGAACATCAGGGATCACAGCTGCGTCCATATCGTTCACATACATAAGAAAAAGAATTGATACGCTTCCCTGAGGCACACCCAACGTAACTGGCAAGCGCGTGGACGGGCACCCACTGACATCAAAAACTGAGTACGGTTGGACAAGTACTGCTAAATCCAATTTACTATAAAAGATGGAAGACCAAATTTGTGAAGTTTTCCCAGGGGTTTACTGTAGGATACACGGTCCAAAGCTTTGCTGAAATCCAAAAATAGTAAATCAATCTGACTGGCCAAGTTAAGGGTTAAAGCGACCTTATCAATAGTAGTAGTAAGCTGTGTAATTGTTCAAAGGTTTTTGAGAAAGCCAAAGCCATGCCGCGGTGGTCTAGTGGCTAAGGTACTCGGCTGCTGACCCGTAGGTCGCGGGTTCGATTCCCGGCTGCGGCGACTGCATTTCCGATGGAGGCGGAAATGTTGTAGGCCCGTGTACTCAGATTTGGGTGCACGTTAAAGAACCCCAGGTGGTCAAAATTTCCGGAGCCCTCCACTACGGCGTCTCTCATAATCAAATGGTGGTTTTGGGACGTTAAACCCCACAAATCAATCAATTGAGAAAGCCATGTTGGTGGTCATATATCAGTTTATTCCGTTCAAGAAATTCGGTTATAAAATGTAAGAGCATATGTTCAAGTATCTTCTAGCAGGATGACGGAAGAAATATGGGGTGGTAGTTTTTTTTTCTTTTCAAGCGGTCTCCTTTTTTTGTGAGCTGCCACTACCCGGGCAACACGCCAATCATCTGCAATGATGGCTAGCTTCAAACAGAAACGAAAAATTGCAGTGAGAATGTGGAACACAGACTCGGCATACCGGTGCAAAAAAAAACACATTGGGAATGCTTTCCGAGCCGCCTGAAGATCTTTTTTTAAGGTTCAGTAAAAAAGAAAAGACACCCTCAACAGATATAAAATACTCATCAAAATCTGATTGCCCCAACGACCGGACGCCGCTTTCGGCTGTAGAAAATACGTAATGAAAGTATTCATTCAACATGTCAGCTGCCCCACTAGGTTCCCTTAGTAGCACATACGCTTACATACATTTTGTCTCTTTGTTTAGATTTTGAGCAGAGAAAACGCCAAAACTTTTGAGGATGATATTTTTCATAAAACTTGACAAAGTAGTCCTAAATATTCGTTTTCGTGCAATATGGCACACTGTATTATTTTTGCCGAGGTTGATGCAGTGATTCGTTATTGGCGACGCTTTTTTTTTCTCATTACTAGGTTATTCTTACGCTTCAAATAAATAATGTTTCTATCAAACCAGGGGTTGTGGCGATTTGGCCTAATACGCTTTTTAGGAACAGAATTCTCAATGTACTTTTCAAGAGTTACATTAAAGTTATTCCACAAAGTTACAGCATCATGGTCTCGCAAGTTATCTGCAAGTTCCCACAGCTCGTCGAGAATCACGTCATCATTCGCCTGATCAGAGATTTTGAGAGTTCTGCTTTTCGGCCTAGTCTTCACGCGGTTATTTATGGTGCAGGAAAAAAGAACTAACTTATGGTTAGATGTACCATCCTCTACATGAACGAAATAAACGGTAATGCTTCTGATTGATATGGGAGGGGGGGGGGGGGTTAACGTCCCGAAACCACGATACGATAATGAGAGACGCCGTAGTGGAGGGCTCCGGAAATTTCGACCACCTGTGGTTCTTTAACGTGCACCCAAATCTGAGCACACGAGCCTGCAGCAGTTCCGCCTCCATCGGAAATGCAACCGCCACAGCTGGGATTCGATCCCGCAACCTGCGGGTCAACAGCCGAGTACCTTAGCCACTAGACCACCGCGGCAGCGGAATCGGCAATGCTTCTGCTGACAAATATAAGATCGAAAATTGCGCCACTCCCTTCAGGTTCACATACAAATAACTTCATTGAGTTGTCCTTCTAGTTAGTGGAATGGGCCAAAGGTCCCGCCTATGTGACGGCCAAGAGAATTTGACTCCCAACGGGTAAAAAAAAAAATCTGGGACCGTATTCGGGAAAACATCTTAGGCCAAAAATGTTCGTAACATATGAGGCAATCACTTTGTGGGGCATATCAGTAACAAAGCTGGCTGACCAATGGGAGAACGCACTTACGAAAGAGAAGCGTGCGAGCTTGAGCTTGTTGGTGCACATTCATAATAAGAGAAAAAAACAAGCGCGAAACGAAACAAGAAAGAGAGAAACGAAACAGGGCAGAGCGCTGACTACCTATCACTATGTTTATTTTCGAAGTGCAGATATACATGCTTCGCAAAATGAAAAGAATTAGAGGGGAAGACGAAGATGAAGCTCATGCAAACAGGTCATGCTTTGGCAAAGAAGCGTGGAACGCTAAATGCGCAAATAGGTATTATCTTTGTCAGTTAGTGTGATAGATGGGGAGCTGATATACATGCGTCACCTGTGGCATGTAAGGCAAAGCCCTCATATATTTCGCGGACGTTGTTATGATGGTAACGGCACATGATGAGTGTCTGGTGGAAATTTGGGGTGCATCCACACTCAGCACAACGAACAGCCACATTACTAACTGTTTTTGTTATGATGTCGGAATGTCCACGCAGGTGATAGTTCCCACAGTGGCTACTCTGTATTAAGTAGGTCCTACCACAAAATGTGGAGGTTGTGGTAGGACCTACATGATACAGAGCAGCCGCTGTGGGAACGATCACCTGCGTGGACATTCCGACAACACCCAGCTTGCATCGGACGAAGTCGGTGACATGATTGTTCTTGCACTCCTGACTTAGCAGTGCTTGCGTTGTTCCCTCTCTTGCACAGCGAACCGAGTATCATGGGTGCCGAATAGACGATGGTGACACTTGCGCGAGTGGCAGCTTTCTTCATGCGGTGGGATACACCGTGTGGATAGGGTATCATCGCATATATTTCGCATTTTTGTCGACAGGCTTGTGTGTAGTGGAAAATTGCCACAGCTCTCGTTGGATGATATCTAATTCAGTGGAAGTGAAAGCAAAGTGAACTTTGTCAGGTGTCGTAGCCTAAAAAAAACGCCATGTACACTAAACGCTCCGAAAAAAGTGCGAGTCAATACAGTGAGCACTCATTTTTCTACTGTTCATTCTAAAGTGTTGATTGGAGCAATTTGCTGATTCTACTTTCTTCCAATTCTCTGTAACCTCAACTTCTTTTTGCTTCTGTCATGATTCAGTGGCGTATTAAGTTCACGACAAACTAAATCGCCCTTGGAATTCATATCAGTAAAGTTTATTCCCTATTCACCTTTTTTTTTTAATCTCGAAGAACCTTAGTTACAAAATTATGGCACTTTTGAAAAGCAGAAAAACTATGCAAAAAGTGTCAGCGTAATTAGTTTTTCTAATGAATTAACTTTAAACATTCATTTGTTATCCAAAGCTTGGGTAGCTTTCGTGGTGTCTTTGTTATTTTTACTTAGAAGCAACTTGTGTACATATTTTTTACTATGCACCTAAGCCTTTCGACAGCAGTGCTAACGGCGTTCAAGTTAAATACGCCTTTGTACTATTTTTAGTGACAGAATTTTCTTGATGTTCTTGCAGTATCTTCTTCATTACCGATATTATTTGTCAAGCGTCCAAGTGCTGCGAAATTCAGTGTTGCCATCCGTAGAGGTATTGCCCTATTGTTTTTTTTTCAATTTTTCGGCCAGTATAGAGTAGTAGAGTGGCAAAGCGATTTTCTTATCCTAGAGTCATTTTCCCTTTTCGCTGATCACCATGATTGAAAAATGTATGCCATCAATGAGACACCACAGATAGTGATATTTCTGAATGAATCCGAGAACTAAACGTTGCTTTGAATAAAATTCAATTTGTCTTAATTCGCATGTCACAAGCATCAAACAGGGACGCAAATAAATGCGTCACGTATCCTTGCAGTGATAGCATCGTTGTTTTTCACAGTGAAGTCATAGTGACATCACCGTGACACTGCGTTATGTTAAGTGAAATGATTACGTTATCACATGACATGATCACTTGGTCATAGGTGGGCTGATCTAGGAGGCACATGATATGCAGAAAGCTTGCAACGTCTCCAATACAGAAGGCAATACAAAACCACGCCAGGTGCAGGAAGATTTCACGGCTGGGGGGGGGGGGGTCAGTAGAATTGATTTTGAAAAAAAAACAAGAATAAGAAGATAACTTTTTTCTTTCAGTCAGCTTGGGCAAATGCATGCGAGTTTTTTTTTTTTTGTGACAATGCATGGACGAATGCTAAGGCATCTTAGCAAATGCTATTGTAGTTGAAACACTCCTTATAAATTCGCAAACCGACTTTGTGCACCTTAAAGAAGATTAACCTTAGTTTTCCTGCTAATACCTTTCTGCTTACTATTTCGCCATGAATCCTCCACTCGTTTTGCACTACTTTCTATTGCTGTCCTTTTTCCATTTGAATGTTTTCTCTAAAAGCCAAAACTTAGCGTCGAGTAATGCACACGGTACGGTGGTCTAGTTGCTAAGGCACTCGGCAGCTCACCCGCAGGTCGCGCGATCGAATCGCGGCCATGGCGGCCGCATTTTCGATGCAGGGTAAAATGCTTGATGCCCATATGCTTCGAGTTAGGTGCACGTTTAGTAACTCCAGGGGTGGAACTTTCCGGAGCTCTCCACTACGGCGTCGCTCATAATATGTGCTGGTTTCGGGACGTTCAACCTCAACAATTATGCATAAACATGCGCCTGTGTAAATATCTTCTCATTCAATTAGAACATGCTCTGTCCTTTCTAGCTTCTACGCAGCATGCACACTTATCTTCTTCTTCACTGAGTCTCGCATTGTACCTGTGCGTTTGAATACAGCACAATATCGCTTTAAACAGTGAATCGCTCTTCCTAGAATCATCACAAAATGTATTCTTCCTTATTTTGTTTTCGCCCATCCGGTAGTTACTCAGAGCCGGTTTTCTTACCATCACTGCTCTCACCAGGACCGTTTGTTAAAATTGTTGTCTGGCTGACCGGCCAGGCCTCAGCTTATTTTAGTTTACGAAATATGCATTACTGAGCGCCTCATGCTACCCAGGAAACCTTTTCTGCTTCCGTGAGTTTTCCCTTAACGCTCTTTGTTGCCATGTCCCTTACTCTGACGCCCATATACTTACTGATGGGTCTCCTCATTAGTACTTTTTCTCCCGTTTTGCTCTATCTCTATTCGGAGCTAATTTTCAAACCGCAAAAATGGCTAGGTAACAACATCAGTGCCATTAACCTTTGGCGCGTAGTGTATACAGCCAATTTATAGTCTGCGTAGGCTAGGGTAAAAACAGTGAAGGGTAAAATAGGGTAATCTTGACTTTGATGCAGGGTATTTTCCAAAACTTTGTTGGCAACATTGCTGCAAACAAACACCAGAGGGGGCCGTATTTAGAATTCGTTTCATTCGCAAAAGCTACTAGCCATCGCCAGTCAACTTCGCTAACAGTTTCCCTGCAATTGTTATGTCCCGGCAGTGGTTACTGATTGTTACAGAACATGATAGATTTTTAATTAGCGTTAACCACGTACCTTTTGATTTTATAAGACACAAATATATTGAGCTTGCTTGCCTGTTAGCAGAAGCCTGCCTTCATTTGCAATCTAGGCTTTATCAGGGCTTGAAGAGAGTTTTTAAAGATATATTTGACAATTACCTCTCATTATTTTTCTTTCCATATTTCCACGTGCCGAGTCATTAAATAATAATACTTGAGAGGATCTAGTTTAGGCCAAAAAGGTCATGTTATTCTTTCGCAGCTGATGTTACAGAATCGGAAGCTTGAAGGAGGACATACAAGAAATCTAGCTCTCTATTATCGTTCCCCAAGGCTGCCGACATGGTATGTTGGACAAAATTCCAAAGTCATTGAATACCAATCGCTATTCGGCCGTACGTGGCAAACCTTCAAGCATTTGACCATTCAGACTACACTCGTGCTGCGATGGGCGGGCAAGGCCGCTGCATTCCCAGCAGGGTGATATATGGCATGCTCCGTACTTTGCTTCAAGATGATCGAACCTAGCCACCGCATACTGAAAGCTTCCCTTGTTCTTGGTACATAAGGTGTCATTGCCCATGCGATGCGTTCTAGCACTGCTGCGGTATCTGTCGCGGTTCCAGAAATATAGCCGCTGAGAAACTGCATATATAAGTCAAGAATAAATATTTCAACGAGACTACATGTACACCCTTGGCTGGGAGAACTCGAAAAAAAAACTTACCACAAAAGAGTTTTTCGCAAAATTTCTAGCCGACAGCCGGAAAACAGGAGAATATGTTGATGATAGGCGGGGTTTAACGTCCCAAAACCACTATATGATTATGAGAGACGCCGTAATGGAGGGCTCCGGAAATTTTGACCACCTGGGGTCCTTTAACGTGCACCCAAATCTGAGCATGCGGGCCTACAGCCTTTTTGCCTCCATCGAAAATGCAGCTGTCGCAGCCGGGATTCAATCTCGCGACCTTCGGGTGAGCAGCCGAGTACCTTAGCCACTAGAACACCGCAGCGGAGCCAGGAGAACATGTTCACCATCGATCGTTTTCGTACCGCGGTCAAACATGTGTTTACTGCAGTTTTGTCTTTCCCCCTGGGAATGGCCGGCCTGTAGGAACCCTCTTCGAGAAGTGGTGTTTCATCTATTCGAAGTACCGAGACATACTTGGTGCCAGAATACAGGCGATGTAAGGTTTAGCATTTGTCTAAAAATAGAGGCCAAATCAAGGAACGCTGCACTGATAAATGTTTCCACAATTTCTCCCAGTTGATTCTACTTGCACAACTTTCCTGCCCCCGAAAATAAAAAAAAAGAATATCAAACTTAAAAATGGGACGTCGTAGGCTATTTAAGGGGTCGCTTTTTCCGGACGCTAATGGTGTAAGCAATTTGCATTGCAAATGGAAGTTGTTACAGAGGCCACGGTCCTCGCATGCGATCTCAAGTGCTACAAACGATCCTCCAGATGTTGCGAAGCCACGCCTATTGACCAAATTTAGCGGAAAAAGAAAAAAAAGAAAAAAAAGATACGATCGCTTTGCTACCACTTTACCCTACGCTGATGCGTTAATCTGGGTGTCATTAGTGTTGCACACCAACGAGAGGAAACATTCGCACATGTGGTGTAAAGTTACACTATCATCTTAGGGGATGTAACGTATATATATTTATGTAGCAAACACACGTTCAGGAGACTGAAAAAGCTTTGATATATTTAGAGGAAACAGTAATGATTGCTCTTCTTTCTGCATCTGCGCCTGTGTTTCTTTCCGCTTCTTTCATATTGTAGAACAGACAAGAAAATGAAGTGCCGAAGCATCCTGTCTTGTGGTGTTTGCGGGTGCTTGTGAACAAGCGAGCGTTCCTTTGCGCTATGTAGCAACTTATTCATCCTCAGCACGTGAGAGGAGACCACTCCATGCCAGTCGCGTTTCTCAGGACTACAAATAAAGTTCTTCCGTCCATCCATCAGCATCCCGCCTTTGTGTCTGTTTGAAAATGAGTTCGCTTTCTTAGCTGATACATTGTATTGTTAGGTTTCAAAAGGGCAAAAACCTGACCTTGTCTGCATGAAGTCATCGTAAAAAACAGTGCGGGTGTAAGAAAGAAGAAAAAAGGCAACAGGACAGAGCGCTGAGATAACAACACGAGCGTCTATTTCGAGTGGAGAGATATATACGCCTCGGAAAGAGGAAAGAAGGCGAATGAAGGAAAAGCATTCCCGCGCGCGGGAGATCTATCAAGCGCTTACACATGATGACCCAATTCCATTGGGTCATCATGTGTAAGCACACCGTTCATCCTACTAGATGATGAAGTGATTAATTATCTATGGAATTGACCTTTCCAGATTTATCTACTAATTGAGACCCATACGCAGTGCCTTCCTTTACTTCATTTACCTTATTTTCCCTTTCCAAGGCGTATATATGTGTTCACACGAAATAAATGCCCATGTTGTTAGCTCAGCGCTCTGTCCTGTTGCCTTTCTTCGTCTCCCTTGCACCCGCGCAGTTTTTTTCACGATGAACTGGTAGGTGTTGGTGCATTTTTATGTTGTGTGTGTGTGTGTGTGCGTGCGTGCGTGCGTTCGTATGTGTATGTGTGTGCTTGTGTGTATGTGTGTGTATGTGTGTGTGAGTGTGTGCGTGTGTGTGTGCGTGTGTGTGTGTGTGTGTGTGTGTGTGTTTCCGAGATATAGAAAGCTAAGAATCGGTTTAATAAAAGTCAGTTGTGAGTGTGCGCTTGTGCATGTCTCTTCTTCATTCTGAGTCTTTTTTCTGCGGTTATGAACACCTTTCCAGCAATTTAATAACATGTGATGGTGTTTTTTTTCTAATTTAAGGCATTAAAGTAAATGTGATGTCTTTTCAAAATAGTTTTTTTTGGTATTATTGACACTCTTTCGTACTGAAATCTGAATAAAGAAAAATAACAATGTAGCTTGCATTTGTTCTTATCGAGAGGGATATGCCCAATGAAAAAAAAAATTCAGCAGATCTCAGGCACCTTAGGAATCGATGTTATGCGAAGCATGCGGAGAAAAAGTGACTGCCTTGTAATTTTTTATTGATTGATTGATTGATTGATTGATTGATATGTGGGGTTTAACGTCCCAAAACCACTATATGATTATGAGAGACGCCGTAGTGGAGGGCTCCGGAAATTTAGACCACCTGGGGTTCTTTAACGTGCACCCAAACATAAGCACACGGGCCTGCAACATTTTTGCCTCCATCGGAAATGCAGCCGCCGCAGACGGGATTTGAACCCGCGCCCTGTGGGTCAGCAGCCGAGTACCTTAGCCACTAGACCACCGCGGCGAGGCAATTTTTTTTATTTAGTGAAACGTTAAATATTAATACATGAGGTTTTGCGTTCCAAAACTACGATAAGGTTATGAGAGTGGAGGGCTCCAGGAATTTTGACCACCAGGTGTTCTTTAACGTGCGCTGACATCACACAACACACGGGACTCAACGATTTCGCCTCCATCGAAATGTGACCTCCGCGGCCGGAATCAAATCCGCGACCTTTGGTTCAGCAGCCGAGCACCGTATCCGATGTTCCACCGAGGTGGACTATTCAGCTAAGGGTAACAAAAATGACTCTAAATATATGTGCACACGTTCCACGCACATATATGTCGAACAGTCACATATGTCTTGTAACGGTAGTTACACTGGCTGCGGTAGAGCAGTTTTGCTTGACTTATAGAGCAGTTCTGCGCAAGTGCAAGGAGCAGTGACATGACGGGGCTCCAAGTGTGCCGAGGCCGTGGGAGCTCCTGGAATAACGTATCACAAGTGCGCTGGCGCTTGATTCGTATGAGACCACTCGCTCGCTAGTCCACCCATCTGTCTATCCTTGGTTCATTCGTCTAGCCGTCCACCTGTGGTTCGCCTATCCATCCATGCATGGTTTCTTCATCCACGCATCCACACTAAGTCCGTCCGTGGTACGTCCATCTGTCCGTGATTGGTCTCTTCATTCGGCCACCCGTGGTCGTCCATTCATCCATCCGTGGTTCGTTTGTTCTTCCATCCATCTATCTGTGCGCCGTCCTCCTGTCCATCCGCGGCTCCCACTAGGTGTATCCTGGCATAGCAGAGCTAAGCCACGGTAAGTGTTTATATAACCAGAGATCTTTACACTTGCGTAACGACACTACGAGCAACAGAGTATCAGCAAGACCAGAAGCCGTAAGCTGATGTCTAATGACTGTGCTCCCCAAGATGGCAGCCCTGGACACTGCGAGATAAATTTCAATGGATGACGCTTAAACACAATTGACGTAAATTTGAGAAAAAAATGGTATCATAAATGGTAAAATTGAATAGCCAACAATGCAGCCACAATTGACGTTCCACCAACTTTGCACCTGAATAGCGTATTTTTGCAAAGATTTATAGAGACTAGGCGTGGCTCAGAGGTAAAATATTTGGTTGTCATGCAGAATGCTTGGGTTCAATTTCATCTGGGCCCCAGATATTTGTTCTTTGCATTCGTCAGGTCAGCACTGCCGATGTTGGCTTTTTTCTTAACGATATCGGAATAAAATGACCAATGTCTGTTCTCGCCGTTCCTGGGTATACTAAGTGTCGATCCTCTGTGGCACATAAGCGCATACTAGTGGAATATACCCGCAGGCGGGCATGTGTCACTATTTGACGGAAAGAGGTTGATGATGTACATGTCGGGGTATTCATGTCATGAGCAGTGAGTCGTATTCGTCTATACTAATTCCGGTCTGTCCCAAGTTAAGATGGTGATCACGAGAGTACCAAGACGTAGGCGGCTAGATAGAGACGTAGGTTGAGGCCAAACGTGCCCGCAGTACGCAAAGATATGCTTCGCATTTAAAAATAAAATCTGGGATTTTACTTTCCAAAACCATGATATGATTCTGAGGCATGCTGTAGTGGAGACTGTCAAAATTTTGATCATCTGGTGTTCTTTAGCGTGCACTAACATGGCACAGTACACATGGCCTCTATAGCAGGTCGCCCCCTTCAGAAACGCAACCACAACTGCTGGAGTCTGACCCGCGACATTGGTGTCAGCAGCCGCGTACCGTGACTACCACATCTTCGTCGAGGCGGGGTAACGCCCAGGTGCTTTCATTTCCCTAAATGATCACATGTCATTTTCGCATGGTCAAAAAGCGCTGATTTCTGACATAGTGCAACACCCCACATGATATGCAGGAATATTCGCGTGTGTGGGGGAGGGGGTGGGTAGAGGCAATGCCTTTGACTAAAGAAGTCAAGGTGATTCAAAGCGCGTCTTTGTCACTGTGTCTCATTACGCCTTGCTTCCAGTTAAGAACGTAATGCTTTACCGAATTCGCAGCAGGCTTCCGCCTTTAGCTGTTATGAGTGTGACACTCTGCCAATTTTTTTCACCAATTTATTTCTTTATAGCAATTCGTCATGACTGACAGACGAACGGACACAGTTTTATCATTCAGTTGGCATAGAGAAGTTTACTCATTTAAAAATTTCAAAAGCCACTACACTTGGCGGAGGTGTATGACCAGTGAAGCTGCTTAGTGCAGGGCACCCAGGTGACATGAGAGAGACAGTTATCAAAGGACAGGTTATGTACGTGCCTATAAACGTTACACCGTTGCACAGTGTACCACTACACACGCATGAACGACGACACAGCCGTCGAGGCTATATGATGTGCCCTGCCACGGTGGTCTAGTGGCTAAGGTACTCGGCTGCTGACGCGCAGGTCGCGGGATCGAATCCCGGCTGTGGCGGCTGCATTTCCGATGGAGGCGAAAATGTAGGCCCGTGTGCTCAGATTTGGGTGCATGTTAAAAAACCCCACGTGGTAGAAATTTCCGGAGCCCTCCACTACGCGTCTCTCATAATCATATGGTCATTTTGGGACGTAAACCCAACAAATCAATCAATCAATCGAGGCTATGAGTAGACTGTGCAGCAACAGATAATGTGGGAAAACCAACTCACAAAGCCAAGCTTGCGCTTACTTTTATGAAGTCAGCTTCACACTTACCCAAACATGCTTTGCCAAAAATACAGCTTTTTAAGGGCGATACAAGCTATCTTATAACAAATTTCTAGGCCCTAAGGCCTTTTTTTCCGAATTTGAGTAAGTATTCGCTGCAGCCAAGCGCCCGTTGGTGCCGTTGACACGCCCGGATCTGATACCTTCGTGTTTCTTTGTAGTCATAATTATGTTTGAAAATTCAAGGCATTCATTAGATTCAGACGTATCACATTTTGCAAGCAAAAGTACGGAGCCAAATCGTTGAGACACTTCTCTTCGAGCGAGGAAGCCTGGGCCCACACGCCAGCACCGCTAGAAATTTTTTAGGGGTGAAGCTCCTAAAGGCGTGGGTCTGTCCATCCTTTGTATGTACGTACGTGACTGCCTATAGTTCCACCTTGGTCAACTGCCCACTACTTCGTCCTAACAAACATCCCACTACGCCCCTCACCAATCCACCATTTCAGCGTGCATAAAGCAATGGAATGGAATGAAAAAACTTTATTTTAGTCCTGCAGGACGCGCTTAGCGCGTAGCGGGCGTCTCCCACGTAGGGACCAACAGGGAGTACCTGGCGGCCGCTACGTGGGCCTGCTGGACGGCCCATTGCTGGTCGGCGAGAAGTGAGCTCCTGAGGGACCTCTCCCACTTGCTTGATGTACAGTCGGGAGAAGTTGTTCTACACTCCCAGAGCATGTGTGCGAGCGCATAAAGCAAATACTGTTGAGAATCAGCCAATATAAAATGTAAGATGGTCGTGTACTTCTATTCAGGTGGCCGTTAAAGTACCGTAGATCGTCCCAGTGTGTTCATCCCTTGTTTGTACGTGACCGCTTATAGTTCACCCTTTGCGAAATACCCTCTACTTTGTCTTTACAAATATCCCACCCCGCCCCATACCAATGTACCACTTCAACGACCACAAATCTGTCAAAACGGAGGGGGAACGGAAGCAACTTACGAATATTAAAATTTCTTGTATATATATATATATATATATATATATATATATATATATATATAGACGGTTTTTCACCTCTTTGATGATGTAGTGGGCGACATTCGTGGATTGTTCGCGGTTTAGCGATGAAACCCTTCAGCGCTTCGCCCCACTCTTCGTGATTCACTCCGTGGATAATCTGTGTTTTTTTTTTCTTTTCTGATGCATTTGTTTATTCCGCTACTCCACGGAAAGCGCCAGAGGTATTACTGCATTGATTTATAATGCTTCAGTACGCTTTAGTTCTTTCACTGCTCCATAGAGAAGGCTAGGGTTTTCTGACCACAAAGCCATATATGTGAATGGCTTTTCTGTGTGATCATTATCTGTCTGGTCGCACACGTAATGACCTAGATATTCGCAGCTTCGCTGTGAAAGGGGAGTCGCATATTCTACGATGGGATGGTAGGGCGTTCGGGTCTGGCCGACAGAGTGGGTATGGTTGCAGTTAAAAAAGTGCCGCCATATCCACGAAGTGAATGATGATGAGTGGGCGAAGCTCCGGAGGTAAACCTGGTAAACCATGAATCCTCTGTACATTTTGCCCACTCGATTTTATTACATCGCTCCCTCTAGGGTACGTCGCCGCACTAAATCGAACGATTGCCTTCAACCAATGACACGCGTCATATGTGACATCATTCCTATTTTATAAGATCTCGCGTCTTTCATCAACTACAAGTACCGCTTTCTAGTTTATAACATCTTGCATCTTTTCATCATCAGCTACAAGTACCACCATCTAGTAAACACTACAAGATCTAAACGAGAGGTGGCTACATGGATGGATGGATGGATGCTATGAGCGTCCCCTTTATAACGGGGTGGTGACAAGTATGCCACCAGGCTCGACAAAAAAAAAACTTTTTTCTTTTTTGATGTTGGCCTAATGCCTCTACTTCGATAAATTCTATCTTAATGGAAAAAAAGGTAAAGTTTCAGCTTAAGTTCTCTGCCATTTACGGCACACTGTCCATATTTCATTTTTCCAATATTTATTTTTGTCCTTTCTCTCTAATTTTCTGCCACCAATACTCTAACCGTCTCTTACTTATTTCAATCGCGGGTGTGTTCAGCTTTCCATTGTTGTCCCTAAAACCCAAGGCTTCCTGTACGCTCGTGCCCAAACGTACACCTGGGTGGATATCTCCACATTCAATCAGAACATGCTCCGCCGTTTTCTTATCTTTCCCGCAGCATGTGCATTGTTCTTCTTCTTTACTGAATCTTGCTTTATAACTACGCGTTCTAAGGCAACCCGATCTCGCTTCAAACAGTAAAGCGCTTCCCCTTGAATTATCGTAAAATGCCTCCCTCCTTATTTCATTTTTGCCCTTTCGGTAGTTACTCAAAGCCGGTTTTTTCTCCATAGCTGCCATCCAGTAAATCCTCTCCGCCTCCCTGACTTTTCCCTTAACGCTCTTTGTTGACATATGGCTTACAATACCAGCCGTATATTTACTAGTGAGTCTTCTAGTTCTTTTTCTCCACTGTGTGTCCACGCTCTTCCTATACAAATAACGGAACACCTTCTCTGCCCATCTACTCTCCTTCATATTTCTTAGCCTTTCTTCAAACCTTATTTTGCTCTGCGCTTCCCTCGCCTCAAAACCTGCCCACCCCATATCGCCCTTTACAGCCTCGTTTGTCGTCTTCCCGTGAGCACCCAACGCGAGGCGTCCCACAGTCCTTTGATTTACATCCATTCCCGATTGCACCTCTGCCCTCATGCACACCACTGAGTTCCCAAAAGTAAGCCCTGGAACCATTACACCCTTCCACAGACCTCGAAGCACCTCATACCTATTGTATCCCCACAACGCTCTGTGCTTCATTATTGCCGCATTCCTCTTTCCTTTTGCTGCCGAGGCTTTTTCCTGTACTTCCATGTATCTATCACTCTCATTTACCCATACTCCAAGGTACTTGTATTCACTTACCCTCGGTATTTCTTGGCCTTGTATGGACACCGTCTGATCACAGGGATCATTGAATACCATCAATCCACACTTCGTTACACTGAATCCTAGTCCAAGAGCTTCACCTTCCCTTCCGCATATATTCGCCAGCTGCTGTATATCATCTCGACTGTCCGCAAATAAGACGATATCGTCCGCATAAAATAAACCTGGAAGCTTCTGCTCAATCATCATGCCGCCCTGTTTGTGTGACAGATTAAAACCGATGTTGCTACCTTCTAGCGCTTTTTCCATACTCACCATGTACAGCATGAATAACAGCGGGGACAAAGGACATCCCTGTCTCAGACCCTTGCTAACCTCAACGTTCTCTTTGCTACGCATTCCTTCCCACTCTATGCGAACTGTATTTTCTCGGTATATCTCCCTCAAAAGCTGTATACAGTCGTCGCCCATGCCCATTCCTTTCAATATATCCCACAAAATTTCCTGATTAACGTTGTCGTATGCCCCAGTGATGTCTAGAAAAGCCACGTACAAGGGCCTATTCTCTATTTTAGATATTTCTATACACTGAGTGAGAACAAACAGGTTATCGTCTAACCGCCTGTCGACTCGAAATCCGTTCTGAAGTTCTCCCAAAATATCGTTATGTTCGGCCCATGTTTCTATTTTCATTTTTACTGCTTGCATCGCCAACCTGTATTAGTACCGATGTAATGGTTAGTGGTCTATACGAGCGAATCTTGTCCTTTTCTCCCTTGCCTTTATAGATTAAGTTCATTCTACTTTGTCGCCAACTGTCCGGTATTTGTCCGTCCTTTAAGCTTTTTTCTACTGCTTTTAACAATGCTTCTTTAGTGTTATGTCCTAGTTCGTTAATGAGGCTAACGGGAATCCCATCTAAACCCGCGGCAGTGCGCTTTGGAATTTTTCCTTCGGCCTTTTTCCAGTTGAAATTATCAAGTACTAGCTCTTCCTCTGTTGCTTTCTCCGCCACACTTTTACTCACCGGGGAGATCCCCTGGACGCTCTTTTGAAACGAATCGGCTGTTACCTTTTGGATGTAACCTAGCGCTTCGTGCCCTTCCAATTGATTTCCTCCTTCATCTAGAATATGTTGTTGCGTTGTGACAGACTTCCTACCTAGCGCCTTTATGTGGCTCCAAAAAATCCTAGGCGCGGCCTCCTTTTTTTCGTGTATCTCTGTCATCCAGCGTTCACTTTCACCTTTAATTTTTGCCTCTACCAATTTCTGTACAAGGGATTTTTTCTCTAAATATATTTCCCATATTTTTTTTACTTCGTCCTGCGGCCGCTTCTCCTTTTTTGCCTTTCTATGCTCCCGTGATGCTTCGCGTCGCTTCTCGATCGCCTCCCGGATTTCCTTGTTCCACCAACTTTTTGGCTTCCTTTTTCCTTTCCAGCAAACAGTTTTCTTCTCTTTCCCTATCTCCTTCGTCATTAGATGTAACAGCTCACTATACTCCCAGTCCTTGCCTGGTATTTCGCCTACTTCTTCCTCGACTCTTGCGGCTATATTTATTATTTGTTTGTCATTTAAATACGAGCTGCCAGACTTTGATTTCATGCTCATATTTTCAGTTTCGTATCCCATTTGTAATGTTATTCGTTTATGATCACTACCCAAGCTGTTAATGCCTTCCTCGTCTATCCTCATTTCTGTCAGTTTGTGGTAAATTCCTTCAGTCATGAGACAATAATCAATACTTGATTGCTTGTTTCCGACTTCCCATGTGATCTGGCCGTCACATTTAGGCCCCGTGTTAACTATCTCCAGACTATGTTGCTCGCAAAGATCTAGTAATAACTTCCCATTGGTGTCTGAATATCCGTCAAGGTCATGTATGTGGGCATTCATGTCCCCTAGAAGGATGATTTCGGCCCCATTACCAAATTCCTTAATATCCGCACTCATGCAATCCACTATCTCCTGATTCTTTTCTCTGCAGTTATTCCCCGTCCACAAGTAGGCTACCCCTAGCCACGTTTCCTTTCCACCTACTGTGCCCAGAACCCAGAGGTGCTCTGAACACGTCTGTTTCACTCTAACCCATTTGGCTCCGCGATGAATTAGCATTCCTACACCCCCACCTTTCCTTTCCGATATGGTCCTGTTACACCCTTCCCAAACATAATTTTCAATATGTGGTGGCTCTTCCAAGTCTCTAAGGTGTGTTTCTGTAACCGCATACACGCCTATCTGTTCTTTGTTTAACTGCTCCTCAATCTCTAACCATTTTGCCTTCTTTCTGCCACCCTGCATGTTTATGTAACTAATTGCAACACGCGCCTTTTTCCTTTTTCTTTTACCTTTTTTCTGGTTTTTCGCAATTCTACCTGTCAAAGCGTCCTCCTGGTTGTTTTCCCTGTTACGAGCTACCCCGGACTCCGAAGGGCCCGTGAGCCCCCCAAAAAAGCTACTGCGCGTCCTGCCAGTCGCCAGCCCACCTCGTGTCCAAGCCTCTTATCGAAATGAATCTTGTCTCTTTGGAATCCACCCCACCTGTGCACTTCCCTGTTTACATCCACTACCTCGAAACCCTTCTCTCGACTAATTCGCCATATCTCTTTGTTTGCGTCGACAACCGCTCTTTGCAGGTTGACGTTGCGTACTGGTACTTCCGGTACTGTGCATACTACAATTTGCACCTGGGGGGACACGGCGCGCATGTCATCCACCCCTTTCGCCAAGGTCGTCGCTAGTCCTGACGATTCTTTTTTCAGGACGTCATTTAGCCCTCCCGCAATTACAACGAGGTTACGATTGTTAGCTTTAGCTGCGAGTTGTTCACCCGCTTGACTCATTACTGTCCCCATCGTTTGTCCTGGGAACGTCCCTATCGCAACTCTCTTGTCGCCTTTCACCCTTTCTTTGATTGCCGCTGCGCATCGGACTAAATTTGAGTCACCGGCGATGATGACCTGTTCAGACATTCCTTCTGAAACCTGCACCTGGCTGCTGACTAGGTGACTAGCGTGAGTCACGGCTGCTGGTTTGCTCCCTCCCTCCCTCAAAACTACTTCCCGGTAGCTGGGCCCTGTGGCCAATGTATCTGCCTTTGTCATGCCTGTTTCCTTCATCTCTCCCGCACGGGGGGTCGTCGCCATAATGCTTCCGCCGTCCCCTGCGTCTTCGTTCCCTTTCACGACCTTCGATAGGCCTGTCTCGGCTGACCGGAGCCTTTCTTCCATGGCTGACGTTTTCTCTCGCTCCTTCGCCAATGCATTCTCCAGCTCTGCGATTTTCTCCATGAGCCCACTCTGGACCGCCATCATATTTTTCATTTTCTCCTCGAACTCGCACTGTCTACACTTGGCGTCATCTTCTGCTTTCTCCTCCGCACTAACTTCCACCTTCCAACCTACCCCGCACTCTGAACACTTTACGGTCTTTTTGACCATGGCTAGCTCAGTTTACCGATGCCCACGTGTTAGAAAACTGTACTAAAATACACTGGTCTAAGCCAAAAAGAACCACAATAATAAATAAATACGCTACACTTCACAGCACCTGCGCATGCACGTGGTCGGTCTACGCGCAGACCTCAGCCACGTGGTGGCTGGAGAAAAAAAAAGACACAGTACAAAATACTAAAAAAAACGTACACCGTAATAGACCTAATCAAGCTTTACGCTAGCGCCTTACGTTCTCATAACGCTACCGACAGAGGCAAGCTGGAAACATGCAAAAACACTTATCTGTAGCTGTCATTCCGGAGCTCTCCAAAAACACGTCCGATCTCTACCACACTCTCCACACACTCCATACAGGAGACGGTACCGCCATCTAGTGAACACTGCAAGAACTAAACTAGAGGTGGTTACATACAGGGGACGGTACCACCATCTAGTGAGCACTGCAAGAACTAAACTAGAGGTGGCTACATACAGGGGACGCACAGCCCACGCCCTAAGGAGCTTCGCCCTTAAAAAAACTAACCTCTCAGAATGTGGAGCTATACCAATGCGTCGTAGCATATCACATGCGTCACTTTGGTACTTTCAAGTTTGCAAAAAAATTCAATAAATCATTCAATGTTTACCCATTTGTATCAGTTGAAAGATGAAGAGTGAGTAAGCGCGAAACAGACAAGGACGTAGAAGAGACAGACACGTACAGAGCGCTACTTTCAACTGATCTTTTATTTTCGCACGAACCGATAAATATATACCGAGCGAGCGGAAATAACATAAACATAAAGAACATATCGCGGAATCACATCGTAGAACCAAGCACGTGTATATTGCACGACATAGCAAACGTACAAGTCACTGTGTCGAATCAAGGTAATGAAGTTCTTTTTGAGAAAGCGATACTGATGGTTGGCTAACGCACATGTCAGATAATTTCGCGATTTCGTATGCCTCCATAATCTCCCTTGTCATTTTGCCAGGAGCCTTAGATAGAATTTTAGTTTTTTCGAAGAGGGGTATACATCCACAATCTCGGCAATGGATGCCCAAATGGCCCGAGATTGCTTTCGTGACATTATAATGATGTTCTTTCAATCTCTGATTGATACATCGGCCGGTTTGACCAATATAGGTTCTTCCACAAGTAAGCAGAATAGCATAAACAACATTGCGAATGCAGTTCACAAAAATTGTTCGATGATTAATAAGGCAGGTGTTTGCACTGTTACACTGTGAATTAACGCGTCGACACAACCTATGTAGACGTTCGGGAGCTGAAAAGATCACATCCACTCCTGCCTTTCCCGCGATCCTTCTGAGATTATGCGATACACCATGCAAGTACGGAACGACGACCACGTGTTTTGGCAGTTGAAAGAACTGTGAAGTGGGACTTTGTGTGCGTGCTTTATTCTTTCTCTCTCTCTTTCTCTATCTCTAAAACTTTTCCACTCTTATTCCCTGTGTAGGCTAACATGCCAGTGCTCCTAAACTGCAGGTTACCATCTTTTGCCTTTCTTCACCTTACTTTTTCTTTCTTGCTTGCTCTTGCATGTTATGTGGTGTGTTGGAATGAAAGGAAAACTCAAAGCGGGAAAACAACCGCGTGGTGCAAGTTATCCATAGTAATCGACCACAGCGTCGCTGATAGCCTGAGTTGATTTGGGACGAATAAAGCTAGAATACAAGAAACTAGCCCACAAAATAAACTAACAAGCATGGTGTGACTCGCACACTATGCACATTTCACTAGAGTACTACGAACATTGACCACAACCGCAATGCTGCAGCACTACCTCGCAAAATGCTATAACAATACTATTCGTGTCTAGCAGAAAAAAAAGCTCAGTTCTCAAGCATTTTAGAAGAAAAAATTACGCGCCTGACAAAAATTTTTTTCGGAAAGTTGATTGCTTTAATTTCTTCGTTGCAGAGCATTTTTTAGCGAAGAACAGGCACCTCAATCATTTCTATCTATTTAGCCGCTCTTGCCCGCCACGGTGCTCGACAGCTCACCCGCAGGTCGAATCCTGGCAGCAGCGGTCGCATTTTTGATCGAAGAGAAAAATGCTTGAGACCTGTGTGCTTTGATTCGATGTACGTTAAAAACACAAGTTGAATAAAATTTCTGAAGCCCTCCACTACGGCGTCTCTCATATTCATATCATGGTTTGGGGACGTTAGGCACCTACAATTATGATTATCCTACGTCTCGTCGCTTTTGAGCTCATCTGATTATCTTCGTACATTTACCAAAAGTGCTATAAAAAACCATGCAGCCGAGGCATGAATCGCTCGACTTGTCTGTGGCGTACGTCATGAAGCCCTTTGCACCAGTCACGTGTGATACATACCCGCATAACAAGGCCCGTCACAGCCTATATGAACGAAGGGACAGCAAAAAGAGACTTCGCAAAGCTTAACGTGACACCGTTAAAGAGCCCGTGATGAGCAAAAGCTGGTGCCGGCGTTGATCTTTAGCATTGTCAATTAGCAGCGTTGACTGTCGGTTCAGCGTTCGCCATCCGCACTTATGTACCGATGTAATAGACATTGGCCCTGCAAGCTATTTTACTCAGCGTTTCTGTAATACGCCGACCACCGCTACTTATTACATGCACATCACCACACCATACCACATACTCTTTATGCGCTAAAACATAACTTTAACACCAATAGCAACGTTGCCACAGTTATCAAGTTTATGTTAATCTACCTCGTAAAACTTCACTCAAAGCGGAAAATCAGGCATAAGCATCTATACTCACCCACTGCTTGACATGCATTCAATTCTCACAATGCGTGTTATCTACAGGAATTTTCATCACTGACAAAGTTACTGTCTATATAGATTACGAATATGCACACCTCGCTTACGCTTTGTCAAATATACGTGACACTTCTTATTTCTCTACATGCTTGTGCATGGCACTGAAGTCATTTCATGTCAGCCTGTTGCTCTGTGGCTTTTACCCTCTTCGACCACATTCGCATTTCATTCAACGAAGATTTTGTGAAACCTTTTCTGGCGATGGCACTAGCCCATCATTCCCCTTCCTCGTAAGTGTCAAGTTTCCAAATCCAGACCTACGCATCGTCGATGCCTTCAAAGAACAAAGTTCCAAGGGATGCATACGTATGCACGAATAGAGGTTATAAAAGTGTCCGAATTGGCAAGCCTTACGTAATGCAGACAGGAGACGTCATGCAGGCAAGTGGGCGGTGACGTCAACAAAGAAGCTATCAAAGGTGCTATAGAAGCCTAGCTTTTTTATAAGCAAGAGCACCAACCGGAACACGGATCTCCACAGTTGTTCAAGGCGAGAATGTTTCGTAACAACGACCGATGGCCCTTGCTCCGGTACGGCGAAACGAGGGCGAAAGCATTCGCTGCCGACCGACAATTCCAGTGAAGTAATATATTTTCCACCGAGTCGAGGCTCCTGTTCCCAAAGCTTCCAGCGGTATTATAGTTTGGTAATCGGTGACACGTATACGCTATAAATACGTTAACAAACAAGCGAAGCTCACTCCGACTCGCTCATAAACGATAATTTGAATGGGAAAATGCTTCGGCATGTTAATAATTTATAGGCATATTTTGTAGCGAAAGCTGTTATAAGATAAAAATACGGGTCATGCGTGGCACCGTAGTTGTCCGCTGCCACCGCCGCTGCAGCTGCCGCCAGTGTCCGTAACCATATCGCGAAATTAGAAAGAAAACCGGGTACCAAAGACACAGTGGAGCTTGAACCCGAGTCCGCTGGCTGCCAGCCCAGTATTCTACCACTGAGCCACATCGGTGCTCGGGACTTGTTCTCAAACTTGCCTTAGGCAGGCTTGATGTCGGGAAATCAAAATAACAACGAGGCGTCACACAATGCGAATAGCGTCACGAGAGAGTCGTCCAATGCTCCAACCCATTTCAAAGACTTGTTATCTATCACCTATTAACTGTGGCGCATACCCCCTTCAGGCATAATTACTCATCGTCGTCAGCAACTGCATGAACAATTCGCACAAAATTCTTTGCAAGTCTTTAGCGGATACAACGCTGCTCAGAAGAATGACGAAAAACAGCATAGTGAATGCTGCTCTACTACCCCGCAACTATTATCTTTAATGCCATAGTGGGTACCCAGCAAGTGTACTTGCAGCAGTTACCCAATGAGTGTATATAGAAAAAGGCTCTGCCCCGCCGCGGTGGTCTAGTGGCTAAGGTACTCAGCTGCTGACCCGCAGGACGCGGGTTCGAATCCCGGCTGCGGCGGCTGCATTCCCGATGGAGGCGGAAATGTTGTAGGCCCATGTACTCAGATTTTGGTGCACGTTAAAGAACCCCAGGTGGTCAGAATTTTCAGAGCCCTCCGCTACGGCGTCTCCCGTAATCATATGGTGGTTTTGGGACGTTAGACCCCACATATCAATCAAATATCAATCAATAAAAGGCTCTGAAAGGCCGCTCTTTTGGCTTTGGCTATCACTGTGCTGCGCCTTCCACGCAGGCCTGGCGTTTCTTAGCGCAATGAACATTGTACCAAAGACACATAGATATGGTTCTAAATACAACACGTTTGTTTACTAAAGCGACAGATGTACAAACAGAAACCAGAAACAGCATGTGGTGTGCATTGGCAGAAGTTTGTGCTTAAAATCAGAAACGCACGTTGGGACCTAAAGTAAAATGATAACACGCAGTTAGTGAAACGAGATCTTCAAGATTATAAGATTAGTCTTTGTGGCCACTACGTTCAGTCTCTTTCTGGACTTCAAAATTTGCATTCTTTTTAATCGTTTTTCGATGGCGTGCTTACCCACCTGTCTCAAAGCATAGCCATATTTGTAGCTTCAATGATAGCATGACCTGTTTGCGTTCAACTTTCCCTTTAACACTACACGAAGTATACATTGACTCACACACACAAAGATATTGCAGAGGAAGGCTGCCAGTGATCTGTGCCTCCAGTTTACACATCCATTGTTTAAGAGCGAAATGCGCTTGAAAAGCTGCTTTCTCGGCTTAAGTTCACAACATATTTTTTGCCGCAACAGCGCCCTATTGTTTTGCAGCAGCTTGTTTTTTGATACGATATACAAGCTACACATCTGATAGCAAAAAATTTTAGATGCGAAGCTGCTTAAGGTCAAGCTCAGTCCTGTGTGCAGCGCGACAGCACTTACTGTGCATGCCCGTACTCTCCCCTTTTTTCTCGTCTCGCAACACTGACGCAGGCAGTGTCTGCTAGCCAACGCTCGCTCTCACCTCTCTCTACTCTAGGCATCCCTCCACGCGGTGTTTTACACACGCCCCCCCCCTGACATCATTCTGAGCGTCAGATGGAAGGGGGGGGAGGTGGTGGACGCTCTAACTGCGAGCAGCCTCGGCATCTGGTGACCCCGAGCCTTAGAACCAGAGCGGCCAACCGAATACACCGTTACAGAAGAATGCGAAAAATCCCAAATCCGTCCCTCAGGACGAACTGCGTTCCACTGGTTACAATAGAACGTGACGTCACGTTTAGCGTGGTCGACAAAGTTGGGTGGTGTCTTCAAACCAGAGGCATCTTCTTTCATTATTTTATTGTTCCACCATTCGGTGTCGCAGTGCACCCATGCAAGAAGAACGTCAGAATCTATCACTGATAATTTTAAAAACACAGGCCATTCAAATTCGTTTTGAAGCTTTTAATGTCTACACTAAGCATCCTTTACAATATTCAGCACAATAAGCTCTAAGATTAGTTCCCACCAAACCCCTGACGTCGTGGCCGTAGCTAATCACCGAACACGTTGATTTAGAAAGTCGGCTTCAATTAGCTCGGCTACATAAAAAATATGCAGCTTTAGTTACCTTAGACATCGCTAAAGCATATGATACCGTGGAGCACTGTATTTGGAAAGATCGGTTAGAATACCTTGATTTTCCATCATTCATAGTAGCTTGGGTTCACAATTTTCTTGCAGACAGGAAATTTCATTGTTTTAAAGATGGGTTTTTGTCATCTACTCATACCCAAACGAGGTGAGTACCGCAGGGCTTAGTGCTTTCCCCGGTGCTATTTAATTTACTAATGAGCACCATTCCACGTAAACAGGATATAACAACTTATGTTTATGTAGACGATATCGCTTTTTTTTTGCAATGGAAGATAACATTCAGAGCTTATATGAACGGCTGCAGATTTACCTTAATATATTGGAAAGCTGGCTCAATGGCAACTGCTTTCTACTTAATCCGAGTAAATGTAGCCTCCTTGTTTTCCCACTGCAATACCCTGTGAACATCTCTCTGTCTTACCATTATGAGGATATACCACAGGTGGAATCTGTTAAATACCTTGGAGCAATTATCACACATCGCTTAACTGGCGACCTCATATCGAATATATCGCCGGAAAAGGTGTGCAGGCCATTGGCATATTACGTAGGCTAAACAACTACCGCATAGGTATGAGAAGAGACACATTGGTAATGATATGTCGCATTTACGTTCATCCCATTTTGGAATTTGGTTGTGTACTTTTCTCTGGAGTTCCAGCTTACAAGTTGCGGCCTCTAATTCTTCTGAAAAGAGAAGCTTTGTGCTTATGCCTTGGCCTTCCCAAAAGAGTTGCTAACAATGTGTTGTATTTCGAATCGAGGGTCCATCCGCTTTCTTGTAAAATTTGCCTTCTGACAGTTCAGACATTCTTAAGAATTTATGAATCACCATTACGACATTCAGAAACAGCCTTTATTTCCACCCCGGAATTATTTTTTGGTGCTAGATGGCCGTGATTTCACACCCCACAAGTTACATTCGTGCAAAATTTACTGGAGCCTCTAAACGTACGTATATGCGCCATCATGCCGTGTCGTGATAATTCAGCCCCGGTGGAAATTGAATATGACGAGATTTTTCCTAATAATGCCAAATTAATTCCCCATAATATTTCGGATGGTTTACTACAAGATCACCTGCGCAGAATTGCAACGAATGTTATTAGTGCTACAGACGCATCGCAATATGACGAAAAGTCAGGGGTTGGTATCTTCAGCCCGATTTTAGATTGGATTTATTCCCTTCGACTACCCGATTTCATACCCGTTTTTGTGGCTGAATTTCCGGCTCGCTTTACGCAAGTTAGATACAGCAATTACATCAGCTAACATAAAGATTCCCTATCTCTCTGTGCGGCACTTTCTGTTGGTACTGATAGTCAAGTAACAAAGGCGTTCCATGCACTACTACCTGCGCATTTGAGAAAAGTACGATTAGTTTGGGTGCCTGGACATGAAGGCTTATTTCTAAATGAAATAGCCAATTCCTTAACTAAGTCGTCAATCAGCGAACCAATTCTACCGCACTGTCCATCATGCGCTTATGTGACTGCTACTCGACTCCGCAGACGTACGCTTAGGGAAGTCTTTAAAGGTTCTGCACTAACAAACTCTACAGAACATCGTCATCTATTATATCCCTGACGAAGAGACTTTTGCCGCACTCGTAAACACGACGTAGCTGTCACAAGGCTGCGTAGCCAGGTACCAAATCTAAATTTCTATAAACACAGGTCTGCTCAGACACGTTCGCCACTGTGTGCGTTCTGTGATGAATTGGAAACAATAGATCATTTCTTTTTGACCTGCAGGCGGTTTAACACATTACGAAAAACCCTTTCAGAAAAACCTTTACGTGGTATTGGTATGGACTTATCTGTGTGTCATTTTGTCTTTTGGAGCTTCTATTTCTGGTTTCTCTAATGCGACAGTATGCGTGGCCGTCCGGGAGTATATTGATGAAACTAATAGGTTGACTAATTAACAAGTTCCAATATCGTAACATGTCACATAATTATATTGGTACAAAATCATATTACTGCTCTAATTTAAAAATAATTTCTTTTATGTAAATATTTGTATGCATTGCATAAAGCACCACACTTTTTTAGGGTATCGGTAATCTTTCTGTTATACCTCCGTTATTCCAAATCTAATCAGTAATTTTTAGAACCACTCGATTCTTGGCCAATCCCCCATAGTGGGTATGCGCCCCTATCAATAGGTGAACAACAACAACAACAACACAACCAAACCCACGGGTATAATTATCCTGGTCAGGCTGTGCAATCTTTCGCGTTGCTCGGACGGCGTGCGCCATCTTCGTTGAATTTTTACAGTGAAAGTTGTTATAAAATCGAAAGTTGGGTCACGCGCGACGTTGTAGTTGTCAGGCGCCACCGTCCGTAACCCCTATGGTAAAATAAGAAAGAAAACCTGGTACCAAGGACACAGAGGAGCTCAAACCCGGGTCCCCTTCGTGCTAACCCAGTACTCTACCACTAAGCCACACCGGTGCTTGTGAGTTGTTCGCAACTTTGCCTTAGGCAGGCTTGAAGTCGGGAAAGAAATCTCGTTATTATAAGTAATGAAGCGTTTTAGAACTGCAAAAGAACAATAAGGCATCACACAATGCGAATAGCGTAACGAGTAGGTCATGCAATGCTCCGACCCATAACAAAATCTTGTTTTATCACCCATTAACTGGGGTGCATACGCACTTCAGGCATAATTCTTCATCGTCGTCCGGCACTGAATGGACAATGGGCACAAAATTGCTTGTGAGTGTTAAGCGATTACAATGCTTCTCAGAAAAATATCGAATAATAGCAGAGTGAATGTTTGTATACTAAAGATAAATAATACTATTAAGGCCGTCGTGGGTACCCAGCAAGTGTGCTTGCAGCAGTTACCGAATGAGTGTTTAGAAAAGGCTCTGAAAGGCTGCTCTTCTAGCTTTCACTATGACTGTGCTGCGCCTTGCACGCAGGCCTGGCGTTTTTTTTTTTTTGTCGTCCGCTAGCTCCCCAAGCGCATGCGCCCAGCTTATTAGTTCAATGAACAAAGGTAACTAAGTCAAGACATGTTATGACTAAGCTAATTTAGCCACACAATAATACGACCATATATCAATGAGGATGATTAAAGCTTAGACGCCTTATAGTTGAAACCTTTCTAATAAAATTAACACTAATACAGAGCAAGTTCCTAAAACTATGATAATTAGTGCATAGCCCACTATTATCATGCCAATTGATGACGTAATTTGCTTCATATAATTCAAAACATTGCCAAATACAGCTGATCTAACTATTGACGTGTTCATTAAACTTTACCAGTCAAGACAAAACTCTTCTATAGCATGTTACATAAGCCCTAGCTAATTATTACCATGAAAATCGAGACCAAACTGACGTGGTCCTCACTCCAAAGCAGACCAAGTAGACTGAGTAGGCGAGCCACGTAAAAAGTTGGAAGAAGCTGATTATAAGCTCCTCTGATGGGTCGAGCCTTGCACAAGTAAGGCAAACTGACCAAATTTTTATAGGCAAAAAAACTGTCAATTAACGTTAACTTTTAATAGTATTTGTTGTCGTTTAACGACCCAAAACCATATTATAATTATGAGAGACGCCGTAGTCAAGGGCTCCAGCAATTCCGACCACCTGCGGTTCAATAATGTGCACCTAAAGCTAAAATCCCACAGGCCTCAAGTATTCTAGCCTCCATCGAAAATGCAGCCGCTGTGGCCGGGATTCGATCCCACCACCTACGGGTCATGAAACTCTTGACGGTCACACCAACGCTATGACACACAGGAGTTGAACGGGGGCCTTCTCCAAATAAATGAGCTTGCGTCCGAGATCTTCGCCGCGGGCGTATGTCAGTTTGACTGACATACGCCCGCGGCGAAGATCTGGTCCAGCAACCGAATTTGCTCTTGCCCAGCAACAGTGATCCCGCCGCAACGCACATGAAGCGGTGGTCTAGTGGCTAAGGCACTCGGCTGCTGAGCCGCAGGCCGCGGGTTCGAGTTCCGGCCGCGGTGGCCGTATTTTCGATGGAGGAGAAAATTATTTAGTCCCGTATGCTTAGATTTAGGTGCACGTGAAAGAACCCCACGTGTTATGAATTTCTGGAGCACTCCACTATGGCGTCTCTCATAAACGTATGGTAGTTTTGGCAATTTAAACCCAAATAATTATTTATTAATAATATGCCACAACGCACCTGAAGGCTACAATCTATCGATTAGCTTAATAGCATAGGCTATGAAACACGCACGGAGAATAAAGGATATATCATCACGTGGCGATGTATGCATGGCATTCATTTTTTTTTACCGGGCTCACGGCGTATACCACCCACAGCCATGAAGCAAGCGCCACCCTGGTGGCATTTCTGGCCAGAAGTATTACAATTTACTTGCTCGTGGAAACATTGTTTCTACAGATTCCTTACTGCAGAAAAGTCTTTTGGGCATGTAATCTACCCTTTCAACTTATAAACCTGTAATATTCGATAGAATCCAAACGAGCTTCACGTGAGTGCCACGTACGCCCTTGTTTCCTTCGAGAGTGGAAATTTCTATGCTTTAAGTGAAACAAAAGAACTTGCCCGAAACACCCATGATCTACCCTGTCGCGTGCGCGAAGTGAAGTTAGCAAAATAGATAGCACTAAAGTCACACTGACGTCGCGGGACTGTTGAAATATTGACTGAGTGGTGGCACTGACGCAACGCATTCGCCGCCCACGGTGTTCCTTCGAAAATCGCCGCAAATTCCGCGCGTGCGTTTGCGACGCCATGCTCTTTCGTAGTCGTTTTTATCAGCCTTTCTATAAGGCGCTCCTTGACCGCTGTAGTACGAGCTCGGAACAAACTCGTGCGCCCGAGGTGCTCAGGCCATCCTTCATATCCCCCCTGGGGTTCTTTGACCCAAACCAGTGTGCATCGAGGGTTTGGTACGTCGCAGCCCAGATATTTATTATTTATATTTGAAATTTTCTGAGTCTTACTGTATTTTATAGACTGTGACTACAAAACGTAAAAGATGATAACACTGTTTCGAAACTGAATTTTAAGCACTGCATGCTTTCACTGTCACTTGAAAGCTCTAGTGTATAAGCTTTTCTTTCACTGTAAGGATTGCCGACGGCATTACAAAGAACACATAGATTGATATGTGGTGTTTAACGTTCCAAAACCAGCATATGATTATCAGAGACGCTGTAGTGGAGGGTTCCGGAAATTGGACCACAACAAAGCAATGAACGCAAAATGCTGCTTATGTAACGGTTTTATAGGAGATTATAAACGGCTTTGTGTAGAAGTGTCAAATCGAAGCTTTCGTAATTGAACGCCCCGTGAAAGGAAGGCAGTAAACACAGCACAATACATGTGGCGATTGAAAGTGGTTTACGTAAGTGTTTACGTGTGGAACACGAAACCAGAGCAGTCAGACGACGCAGAGGTCATGCAATGCGAGCGTGAAGAAGTTGATTAGTGGTTCGAGTATCATTCAGCGTATACTGCAAAGCAATCTCATTTTTCGTTTCTTTTCATGCATCGCAAAGGACCATGCCTGCTGAATGACAGTGAAGCGGCGGAGTGCAAGCAATATCCTCCGAAAAGCGCAAGGATTTAGGGGATGAGATGAACAGCAGAAAGAGGAGAAAAAGTATTGTCAACACAGGCACTGTTTCCGCGGAATAATGCTTTTCAAGCCTTCAGCGCCCTCGTCGTATCTCACATTACCGGCCCCGTATAATGCCATCAATCATTCTGAAGCGCGACCTGCCGAAGTCCGCTATATTTTTCTTCGCACCGCTCGCTAACAATGACGTCGTTCTGCGGAGTTCATGTAAGATGAAAGTGCAATGTTCTTGCGCTGTACGGACTTCCAGAGCAGCAGGCCTCCATCTTAGGGACACGGATAGAGGAGAGAGAGAGAGAGAGACGAAACGGGCGACGTGTGGACCTCGGTGTAGGAAACGAAGGCTTCGCGCGGCGTCCGACTTCCCACTCGACCTAATATTTCATGGGAAGCGCTATCCCCGGTCACATTTCGTGGCCCTTACCGGGGCTCGAACAAGCGCCGTGAAAAGAAGTCAAGTCTCCCCTTGACTGTTTGACGATTCCCGCCGCGGCGGCCGCCGTTTGTCTGCGTCGCGTCGCCATGCCACGCCACAAGGCTGTGCGACGTCACCATCGCGATTCGCCGCGCGTTCTCGTCCTAATGACGCCTCCTTCCGGCCACGGCCTCTGTCCCGGATGCTTTATCTTTCTTCGCTCTACTCGGAGAGCGCCTCGCCGCTGGGCACTGCCGTCTCGGCTGTCTATTCGTTTGCACCCTACACGGCCCGCTGTTTCCTCAGGCTTCCGGGGGAAGCGGCAAATCAATTGTTTTTTTTTGTTTGTCTTGTGTGAGCTTTGCTTTCTCTGTTACCGCGATTAAGGTAGGAAGACACTTCCCTATTCGACTGCGAGAGCAGTAAATTATAGGGCGTCGTTTCTGATCGTTGACAGTGTATCTTTTGGTGCTGCAACAGTGGACTCCCAGATTTGGCCCGTCAGCGCTAAAAAGGAACTTGATATGGGAAACAACTTTTACAATAGCAACAACAATAACGGCAACAATAAAATAATAATAATAATAATAATAATAATAATAATAAATGACGAAGAGGGTATAGGTCATTGAGGGCTCCAATAATATTGTCACGGGGTCATGACGCGGCCGAAGACAGGAGACTTCGTGTTGGGATTTAACTGTTTATTTGGGCGAACCTATGCCCGGTAAACAGAAAGTCCAATTACAGCAGTAGTCTTGCACAGATAGCAGTCTCGGACTGATAGCGGCGAACCGAGCGTCGGCCTTCGATCAACAACTGACAAGCGGCGAAGCGCGTCGGCATTTATACTCTTGCTGTCGAATGTTCTAGCGTTATCGCTAGCGGTGGCGTAGGTTCCAGAACAATCTGTACCGTTCGCACAGTGGGCGTGATCTTATCGAATTGATCTACTACAGTCCGGAACCTTCTCGAAAACTGCAGGCGCGGTTTGCGCTGAGAATCGTGTGGTGTTTTGGGACGATAACAAAAACTTGGGAAATGGAACGTCGCAATATGAAGAGTAATACTGTGACCAAGTGGTGCCTTCACTCAGTCAAATTAGCACAGTTAATTCGTGCTGTAGACTGCACATCACTGATTAAGGAAGTATACACAAAAAAGCCTTTTCACACATCTCCGAAACAATAACAAAGGCTATGAAAAAGTGTGCCACCTACACTAGTGTGACAAAGTAGTTTCACTCCCATAGAGATATGTACATTAGTAATACATTCTGAAAGCCCCTTAACAATCGAACAACCTTCACAAGAAATTAAAGTCGCATTCTTTCGAACTTTAGACTGCAATTCCGCTATAAGAAATAACAGCAATGTTACTTTCTTCATTAAGGTGGGCTATTCGTTAAGGTTAGCCGATCGGCAGAAACAGCCATTCATAGGCTTCGACTTGGTACAGCCTACACGAAGGCTTTCTTGTATTTAATAAGGAAAGCTGGCAGTCCTACCTGCTCATGTGGAGAAGCTCAAGAAGACGTGGAGCACATTCTTCTGCATTGTAAAAATCATGACATACCTCGAAAGAACCCTTTTCAAAAACTCAATTCTTTGGACAAACGACCTCCATCGATTGCAAAAATCCTGGGTCCATGGCCAAAAGGAAAGCTAAAAGCCACTGCAGCGCGCGCAGTCGTTCACATTCTGGAGGATTCAGAAATAGCTCAAAAGTACTAAACGAAAAGACAAAGGCACTTCACTGTTAACCGCGGTATGTTTCAAAACAATATTTTTGTGTTTCACTACGATATTTTTGGGAAAACCTTTCTGAAAATAGTTCAGTATTTAAGCGACAAGATCACCTTAGGTATTTAATTGAACTTTCACGTTTTTGTGTGAACACTTAAATTGACGTGATTACTTGTGCTTTTTTTTTACAAACTCAGTGTGGTGCGGGCACATTTCTATGCAGTGTGGACCCATTTCTGTGTGGTGTGGACACTCAGTGTTGAAAAAACGTGAACTTATTGTGTAAGTGTTGTGCTATGTACATATGTATAGCCTTGTGTTTGCTACAAAATGTGCGATGTTGACTTTTGTGCAAGAGAAGAGGAGTAGCTGGCGCCATGCATTGGCACCAACCTCTCCTTAAATACATTTAATTAAAAAAAATGTGGGCTAAGGGCAATCACTCTGTTCTTATTGTTACCACAAGCAATGCAATTCGCCACTGGAAAATCACGCGTTTCTGTACAAGAATGATTGCTCACAGATTGCATTAAAAATAAATCAAGCTGGAGAAATGTATAGTGTTTCTGAGGGAAGAGCTATTGCAATTAATGAGCATTTTTGCGCATCTATGGATGTGCAACAGCCATCAAGCACTTCTTTCGTCTGCATTAGAAGACGGTGGATGAAGTTCATCAGATCATCAAATCTTTGAAGACTACAAATGCTGGTTTAGGCCGTATTGATTCTTCTAACGTAAAACTAATTTCGAACAACAGAGAGCTGATCTTCTGCAAGAATTCAATCTAAAGGGTAGGGCGTGCAAACACATACCCAAGAAAGAAGTCGATACCGCAAACGCTTACTGAAGAGGGACACAGCGGTGGGGAAAAAAAAAAGTTCGTACTTTTCATGAGCATGCGCAGATAAGTTGTCCTGGCTTCTTTCCTTTCAGCTGTTCGGTGCCTCTTCAGTTGGTAGTCGGTGTTTGTGGTGTCGTGACTTCCTTCTTGAGTCCATCTTTCCACGCTCTCTCTTTTATAATAACTACTTTCGAATGGAATATCATTATTATTGGCACTTATCAATAAAAAAACGCCAGGCCTGCGCGAAAGGCGCAGCGGAGTCACAGCGAAAGCTAGAGGGGCAGCCTTTCAGAGCCTTTTCTAAACACTCATTCTTGAAGGTACCCACTACGACAATAATAATAATAATAAAAATAATAATAATAATAATAATAATAATAATAATTTCTGGGTAGTAGGCTGGTATTCGCTGTACTATCCTTCGTCATTTTTCTGAGAAGTGGGGTATCCGCTAAACACTTGCAAGAAATTTTGTGCCAATTGTTCATGCAGTGGCTGATAATGATGAAAAATTATGCCTGAAGTGGGTGGGTGCCATAGGTTATAGGTGATCAAGAACAATCCTTTGTAATGACTTGGATCATTGGAAGAGCCACTAGTTACGCTATTCACATTGTGTGACGGCTGGTTGTTTCTTTGAGGTTCTAAATCGCTTTAGTACTCAAAATGCAACTTTTTTTCGACATCAAGCCTGCCTAGGGCAAGTTTGCAAAGAAGTCCCAAGCACCTGAGTGGCTCAGTGGTAGAATACCGGGCTAAGGTTCGAGCCCCACTGTGTCCTTGGTATAAGTTTATTTTTCGTATTTCGTGCGAAGTGGTTACGAACATAAGCGGTGGTGGCGCTGGCAGACAACTACGGCGCCACGCATGACCCGAGTTGTGATCTCATAACAGCTTTCACTGTAAAAACTGTTCCCTACAAGGGTGTCTCAGTGCTCAGTCGGCGAGCGTTCGGACACCCTATGCACAGTGTACGGGGCCTCGTACAAGCACCTGACACCATTGACACTCAACCAGTACCTGAAGAGTAGTGCAGAGCCAAGCTATGAGACCCATATCAGAAGAATCAACGCAGAGTGACCAGACCGGCACGAGAGATAACGATAGCCTGTGGCTACCTGGAATAGGGAGACCGCCCTGCTGTAGGGAGCACACAGCGCTTGCTCTGAATTTAAGTTTATTTTCCTTTTCTCCCTCCGCAGGGGTGTTCTCTAGCTGGCTAGAATAGGATATTTGCTGTTTTCAAATAAGGTAATCAAGCAGAGAACTACATACCTATTTGCATTCTTCCTTTCTTTCATATGTTTGTTGAATAGTTGTGACATATACTTCATATTTTCACCTCTTGAACAGACTTAGATACCTGTTTACTGACAAATTAGCATTTCCACAAGCATGTTGAATTGAACAAGCACTCTTTCTTTAAGTGACTGATTGATATGTGGGATTTAACGTCCCAAAACCACCATGTGATTATGTGAGATGCCGTAGTGGAGGGCTCCGGAAATTTCGACCACCTGGTGTTCTTTAACCTGCACCCAAATCTGAGCACATGGGCTTACAGCATTTTCGCCTCCATCTGAAATTCAGCCGCCGCAGCCGGGATTCAATCCCACGACCTGCGGGTCAGCAGCCGAGTATCTTAGCCACTAGACCTGCGCGGTGGGGCTCTTTCTTTAGGTGCAGAAATCGAGGACGCAATTGACGAAAAATCATTGTGGGTTTTGTTTATTATCGACATGATGAAGTCTTCAACCACATGAGCTATCGCATACTGCCTGTTGAAATCGAATCATTCGGCTATATATTTTCCTCCACTAAATCCTCATCACAGATACTTGAGTAAGTTTTCACGGATGGAACAGGTTAATAACCACCTCTCATCGTCGAAGATAGTTAACGCAGGTACTCATAGGAACAAGTTTTTGGCCCATTTATCTTTCTCATGTTTATTCATAATCTTTTCAGTATTTCTATTAAAACTACTTGCAAACTATACGCTGTATTAGTGCGCCTAACTGGACTGGGTGTCATTAACACGTCTACACACAATGTTTATACGAGTTTATACGAGTTTATACGAGTATTTATACGAGTATTTTAGGAGTTTATACGAGGAGTTTATACAGGTATTTGTAGTAGAGATCAGGGTTGCTGAAAGGTGAGCGCAGGGAGGGAGGAGAGACGCACGGTACTGAGGCATTGAGAGCCGTGATAATTTGGCTACGTATGTGCGCAAAATATGACTTGAAAACAGGCAGTCATTACGTTTATTAGCTTCTCCGTGTAGGGGCAGTAAACATTTAAGAAACTTCGCTTTATTGATTTTTTCACATATCGCCTGTCACAAAGAGAAGTTTCGGCCATCAACTTGTCCATCGTGTTAGCAGTAACATTTGACAACTTTGTTCTGTTCTCTAACGTGCGACAGAAAAGGCGTAAGATGAAAGACTCCAGTGGTACGAAAAGATAAAACCGAAGTGTGCACTTCTTCCTTCGCAGCTTATATATCACGCTGTCCACCGCCACACCACCGCAGTGGCGATGTAAGCCCCGCGGCGAGATGTAGCAGCTCGCCTCGCGAAGCCTTCGCTCATGGCGGCATGTGCTTCGGCGTGCCACTTCACCTTCGTTCTTATAGAGGCAGCAGCCGAACAAGAGAATGTCTCGTGCTGCTTAACAGACAACCTACGCAGGAGAATCGGCCGCTATTGATTTCTTTTCGAAGGAGGGGCCTACCCTTCCCTTCGCGGACTTGGGCGCCCTGCTACTTTATCGTGGTCTTGGCCTTCGCAGCCGACGCTTTTTATGGCGCGCGCATCCCGGCACATAAAACACGCCCGAATTAGGGATGAAATCGAACGCGTTCTACCGGCGCTGCCTCTGGAGGCCCATGCACGGACGGCATCAATGTGTTCTGGCAGCCGAAAAGAACGGGGTACCACAACGTCTTCGTCTTGGTCGCTGCACAGCACAGCATCTAGTATACGGCTGGCATGATGAGAGAAGGGATTTACGACGCTTGCTCGGAAAAGAAAAGACAGGCATCACCACATCTCCATCTCTGAAACATCCATGAGTCCGTAGCCTGCGGCAATGGAGCCGTTATCGCGGCTGCTTGCCTTCATGACAAGTGCATGTCGCTTCAGAAAGGGCGATACAGAGCTCTTTCCAGACAGGCTGTCGTATGAGAAAACTCCCCTTTTGTGATATAAAAGTGCCAACAGCCTTTCGTTTTGTAATCCGGCTGAGGTTGTTACTGCCCTCGCTTGCAATGTATCCTCATTTTGATATTTTGTCTCAGCCATCAGTGAGCCTGTTTACAACGTCACTCTTGTTTATGTCCACCCAGAGTAACCTATTGAGAAATCTGAACGAGATCAGCGGAGAGTGTGGGCGCTTCAATAAAACGTGTTGAATTGCCGTTTATTAGAGTGACGTGCTTGCACAAACTAAATTAATATTTCCGACTCGGGCACACTCGAGGGAGACCTTCACAACGCGCCTACCAAAGCCATTGGTAGGCGTGTAACAATACTTTTACATGTTATAATAAGTGTAACGAGCAAAATATGCAGTGCACCATTCCTCTATAACATCATAATAACATGCGGCGTTTTTCGTCCCAAAATCATGTTTTGATTATGAGGAACGCCGTATTGAAGGGCTCACTTCATGTTCTTTAACGTGCACTGACATGGCCCAGGCACACGGGCCTTTGCCATTTCTTCTCCACCGAAGTGCGACCGCCGCAGCCGGACTATTCCTAACTCGACTGTCTTGTAAAGAACGGAGAGCAAGTAAGCACATGTATTTATGCCTATATACAGCGGCGCATAGAATTATCACCTTTTGAATATGTAAGCTTTTATTTTTATTTATTCTTCTGCTAATGCTAACGATACTAAATTCTACCCTTCACTACGGCACTTTAATATTAGGAAATAAGTTATGAAATGCAATCAGCAGTCTCACCGCGGCTCATTGAGATCAAACAGCTGATGACTCGGAGTAAGGAAAGTTTGAGTGACTTCAATAGTAACAAAGGGACTTATCTAAGTTATTGCTTATTGAGCGTGTTTATAAAGACTAGAATTTCAATTGACAACGCTGACTAACAATTTATCGGTGGCGCAAGCGCCATTAAAAGATGTTGCTTGGAGGCAGTACCGAGTGTTTTAAGTAATGTGTCCTAAATCTCCGAAAATCATTACAATTCGATACCCGCTCGCTGCCTTTACAGTTCCCTTTTTGTAGCGGCAGACATATTATAGAAAAACAACATTCAGAACAGTAATTCAGAAAGTTAAATAATTATGTTTTTAATTAGCGAAGTTAGGTTCCATAAAAGAACTGATGTTCTGCATGTGAATAACCCATCGCAGCTTTGATATATAGAACAAGCAACGTCTAGTGAGGACTGCCACGTAATGCAATTCAATGGCTAAACAGAAACCGAAGCATCATTGAGTGCAGCAAAGAGACGCTCAGAATTACGTCACTGTTCAATGCAACAATTACAGAGGCGTAGTTCTTTCTCGTTCGTTAAGTGCAAGTGCAGCCTGCACTACCCCACAATAAAGTCGCTTGATGGTTGAAATAACGACGCCCACTCATTCTGGACGTCTCGGACGAATACTGCAGTTCCCCTCTTCCGCGTTTCGGACTTCATTACTTCGCAATTATTACTAGAAGCTCCTTTTCTTTCAAAATCTCGAAGCTGCAATGCTTTGGGTGCACGTCAAGAACCCCAGGTGGTCGAAATTCCCGGAGCCCTTCACTACGGCCTCTCTCATAATCATATGGTGTTTTTGGTACGTTAAACCCCGCACATCAACCAATCACACATATCAGCCGATCAATCAAAGCTGCAATGCGTACTTCGTGTGTTCCTTGACATCGCTCAGTACGAGGGCGTCTATACAATTTTTCCTACACTGAAGTGCGACTGCGCCGGCCAGGATCGAACCCGCTACCTTCGGGTCGGCAGCCGAGCACCTCAACTGCTACACCAACGCGACGGACCAGCTACAGAAGAAGTTATTATGAAGACATCGAACAGATATTGCATTTTTTGTATTTAGAGAACTTAGGGCACATTCCTTGAAACACGCGGTATGTTAAAGCGACGCTTCCTTTGGCTGGTCTCACCACTTCAAGCTACAAAAATCTGGCCTATATAAGTCACCACTTATCCAATCACGAAAAAAGAGGAAGTATGTGTGTAGACTTAATGAGACGATCTTGTCCCCGGTCCATTCCGTGCAGGATTGTCCTGTATTGCAACGTATACGAGAATGCATGTGTTGCAATTCTATAAGGTCCACATGCCTCGTAGAGTTAACCAACGTGCAGAGGGAAATAATAAATGTTCCTAGAAACCCATCTCAGCACGTCTACTCGAAAGTTAAATGAAATTAAAGCTGTTAGAAATTTTTATATAAAAAAAGATGCTTACTTTTCATTTTACTCGCTATATATGTTTCATCTGCAACGTTTGCGAATTATGCAATAGAGAAAAATTTGTCGCTAATGCTTAGAGGAGCAGGAGCGCATGGCGCTTCAGTCAACATGAGAATGATCGATAGTAGATTTGCCTAAGCTTCGTACTTTCGGCTCCATGTCGCTCTGTGTGGGCTTATAACAGCTTTGCCGCAAGACGAAGTTCAGCAAAAGTTGAGCAGTCTCACTTCCTCACTTTGACCCCACTTAGGATTACCAGTACAAGTCAGCTCACAAGGTCCACAAATTTTTTTTATTTCAAAGAAAAGCCAGAATACAACAACAAACAAAGCCACAAGATGTGCTCGAATCTACAGCACGAAAAGAAAATCCATGCATTGCCTACCATTTGCATGACTGCTAAACAATCTCCGTGCCACATTTCCCTGTAGTAAATATTGTAAGAAAGTATGTGCTTTCATCAAACTGTCAAAGACACCAAGAATGTTGGTCGTCATTACCGACTCCCTGGTGACTTATACGTGTATGTAACATGTCGCTCCAGGCCAAATGAATATTTTATCAGCAACAAAATGTCACTGAACAGGACGTTTACTCAAAAGTGGAACTCCCGCTTTGCTTTGTAGCCCGGCTTCTGCTAAACCGTTTCAACATGTAACAGTCTTTGCCACGTACACCTCCATTTGTAAAATTATTAGCGTCATGTAACACCCATGAAAAAATTCACGTTTACTGTAAAGCTGATGCCGCATAAACCTTTGTCGCCATATTAGCCTGTAATGTATAAGCTCCCTAAAAATAGATCTGAAAGTGAGTGATTAAAAAATGCATTTTATCAAATTCTGCGCCACGGCAGAATCAAAGAATACAAATGTTGAATGCGTTCGCAAAAGTGACTCGTAAAAATTTGAGAAACCCCGTGTCATCTTTATGTCCAATTGCGACACATGGCGTCTTACAGTATACACCTCAGCTCGCATAGAAATGGCCCAAAATAATGAGTTGGCCTACATCATGACCAAAGCTCAGCAGTGTCCTTAACGGTGAGAATGAATCCCGCATATTCGTATGACTGACTCTACGTCCCGTTGCATGGGCTATGTGCTCTGGAGGAAATTACGAACTAGGTCAGCTGTTTATGTTTATAGCAGAGCTGTAAGAGGATGAACGTGTCACGCGCATTATTGTCGTGTATGTGTGGTGCCGAGAGTCGTCAGGGTCTATCAATTCAAGGTGACGCTTCGTGATGCACGAGGCAAACAGGTCATTACCTTCGTACGAAGTTTCTTGCCTTTCGCCGCTTTGTAGAACCAAAAATATTTCGCTTGTTACCTTTTCATCTACCATTTTACGTTGTTCAACTAACCGTATATATAATTACTAATACGTATGTCTGACTCATCACTACTCTAAAATGCCAACATAATAGGATACAGATGTAAAGGCAGCACTTGTCTATTCTTTAGCAGTTAGAAATTTTTCGCGATTAATTTTCATTCACTCCAACCGCACGCGACGTAAATGCTCAACGTAACAATCACATGGAAGCAGCCGATTACTTCGCAAAACAGATGCGCGCAACTCGTCGAGTGACAAGAAACGTTGAAGTAGGAGTGCGACCACTCGAAATCAGCAAAACTTCAACATTTCGGACACTCTGAAGCCGACAATGTCAAAAGTGAGTGAGACAGGAAGAAGTTAGGAGAGAATAAACACGTGAAAAAGAAGGTCATCTAGGGCACCACGCCAACCTAAGCTCGCACGTTTAGAAGTACAAAACCACTCCACGTGTTGTTGTTTTTTTTTTGATGAAAAATTGATTTTCAAACAGTTAGGAAGGCCAGGCGACCTGTGAGTCAGGTGAAGTTGAGAGCTGAAAGCCGATCAGGTGTATTCTACAGTGCTAAGAAAGCGCAACAAAACCCTCTACTTTGAGATAGCACAGCAGCCTAGCATGTCATGACCAAATTTGGTTCAAATACAGATGCCGGATCATTCCCACTCATGTATTTAATTAAAACGCGTGATGAAGGAATTATTTAAATAGAAGAGGTCTGAGGTGTAGCCTCACTGGCGACCAGCTGCAGGTAATGCACTCCCTCACCAGACTAGCATTGGTTACCCTGGTGAGGGAGTGCCTGGCTACAACCTCCCATGAATACAGCAAATAACCTTTAGCCCTCAGTCCCAAGTGCCTGCGACGCAACTGTCCAAGGTGGCGAAAGAACTAATGAAACTAACATACAAACCAACTTGACACTAACGGGGCTGGGGGAGGGGGCAATAATAAAAACTCTTTTAGTTTTACAGATTAATCGTTCAGGAAGAAGTGTAAATCAACGGGAAACTCCTACTCTATCAACCGACAGGAAAGGAAAATCTCCAAGACAGCCCCATTAAGCTGCGCATCGCAAGATTCGCCACTACAGATTAACTTGATGAAACATGTCAGCCGAAAGATCAACATTGTACACCAAACTAACAGTTTTTTTGTCTGCTTCGACTTTGGGTGGAATCTGCTTGCCCTGCACATCCTTCCCCCTCAAAAGTTCACTTAGATCTACCATGTTCATTTTTCTTTTCTAATCGGCATTGCCTGTTATTGCTCATGGTGCGGGTCGAGCATTTGTTTTGCCTTACCTCACAATAAAGAATGTCCAAGTTGGTGGTTAGACCTGCGATGCAGCGGAGGGTGCTAAAAATGCCTGGGTATGAACAGGCCTCCATTGGAATCTGAACATGGCTAAATTCAACACTAGAACGCTGTCTGGTGAGGCTAGCCTAGCTGTGCTATTCGAGGAATTAGAGTGTGTTAAATGGAATGTAATAGGGCTCAGCGAAGTTAGGAGGACACGTGAGGCTTATACGGAGCTGAAGAATGGACATGTTCTATGCTACCGTGGAATAATGACAGAAAAGAACTAGGAGTGGGGTTTTTTTCATACACACGAATATCACTGGCAACATAGAAGAATACTGTAACATCAATGATATGGTAGAAAGTATCATGTTTAAGTTTAACAAAAGGTACAATATGAAGGTGGTACAGGCCTACGCGCCAGCAATGAGGCATGATGATGATTTGGCTGAACGCTTCTATGAAGACGTAGAGTCAGCCATTATTAAACTAAAGTCATAGTATACTATTTTGATGAGACACTTCAATGCCAAAGTAGGCAATTAACAGGCACGAGACCATGCAGTGGGGGAATGTAGCATTGGTCAAAGAAGTGCCAGAGGGGAGCTATTAGTAGAGCTCGCAGAACATAATAATTTAGAGATCTTGAATACCTTCTTCAGAAAACGGGCTAACCATAAGGCGAGGTCCAAACAGTGAAACTAAATGTGAAATGGACTTAATTCTGTGTGCACACCCAGGCATCGTACAAAGTGGAGAAGTAGTTGGCAAGATCCAATGCAGTGTCCATAGAATGGTCAGAGCTCGTATTCACCTAGATTTAAATAAGCACACACAAAAACTGATGCGCAAGAAGACAAAAATAAACTAGCGGGAGAGGGAAAGAACAGAAATTCAGAGTTTTGCTTCAGAATATATTCAAGGTCCTGAACAAGGTAACTGCCATTAGCGATGACAATATGAACGATAATCTTACTAGTATCATCAAAGAGTGTGCAACGAAAGTCGGAGGTACAGAAACTTGACAGGACACTGGCAAACTCTCTCAGGAGACGAAAAATCTTAAGAGACGACAAACCATAAAAGCCTCAAATGCAACCGCCCCACCGTGGTAGTCTAGTGGCTAAGGTACTCGGCTGCTGTCCCGCAGGTCGCGGGTTCGAATCCCGGCTGCGGCGGCTGCATTTTCTATGGAGGCGGAAATGTTGTAGGCCCGTGTGCTCAGATTTGGGTGCTCGGTAAAGAATCTCAGGTGGTCGAAATTTCCGGAGCCCTCCACTACGTCGTCTCTCATAATCATATAGTGGTTTTGGGACGTTAAACCCCACATATCAATCAATCAAATCAAATGCAACCGACGAAATAGTGCTAGTGAAGCTTTGGAAGTTAATCAATAGTCGCAACGACTTCATTTGGCATCCAAACGGTAATCAAAGCTCGCCATTTTTTCTCGCGAGGCTCTGCTTGCGGCATACTTTGCTTCCATTCATAGCCGCATAAACTACGGTATTGCTTCTTGGAGGAACACGTGTGCTTGTCCCTTGTCATCAATTCAACACATTCAAAAATTTGGGGACCCTTAAGCTTCGCCTTTAAGAGTTGAACGCCACAGCAAAATCCGGCCCCTAGTGCACCCTTCAACCGCTAAGTGCGTTATTATTCTTATGTTTTGTTATATACACACACTCATGCGCGCACACAGTATATTGTACCAGCGCGTGCAAATGGTATATAGAGGTTTTTGATCGGAAGCAAAAGTCGCATGGCGTACACGATACACGCCGCGAGCTCGCCATCTCGGAGGCCATAAAGAGTCTCACAATGCCTCTCAGATGACAGCACATTATCTAGCATTTGCGGCGTGGCGGATGTTTTTGCTGTTTGCTTGATGAACGCCTCTGAAAAGGCATAATATGTTTACCGCTAGATGGACATAGTTGTCCCCTTTTAGAGCTGTTTGAAAGTTCATGTGTGTTTCTAGCAGAAATGGCTACACTATCCCGGCCTTTTTCGACGTATAGCCTCCCAAATGTGCCTACAAATCACCCAATGGGCTCGTTTTTGTCGTGACACCTGTTGAACAAAATGCGTTAAGGAGACTCCTTCTACTAGACGGCATTTATGTAGTATTTTTTTCCGAAGAACCTTCAAGTAACATTGTGACTCTGTGGCCGGTGGCGAAAGCGTGCGGACGTGTGTATCATGAGCTCCGTTGGAGCGGCATCGGCGGCTCAGCTCAGCCGCGGTTCCAGGATTGAAATGCCCCAGGATTATGCTGTTATTTTGCCCCCTCTGCCGACTGGGTATGTGGTTCAAAACACTGTTTTTCTGCATGCGGATGTAAAAGGAAGACCTTATCACGCGGAAGACTTTCGCGAGCCACTTTTTCGACGTGTTCAGCCCACCGAGGTTCTTGCGCTCGGCGCTTATCAAATGAACCACGTGTGGGCAGTGACGTGCCGAAGCACTGAAGGCGTAAAGAAACTTTTAGCTGATCCGCAATTGACTGTGAAAGGCCTCAAATGCATGATAATCGACCCAAGCCACCGCGACGTCCGTCTGAAGCTGCATTGGTTGCTCTACCACGTACGAGAAGAGGACGTACGAAATGCACTGACCCCCTACGGGACGGTGCTTGACGTAGGAATGGATAAGTGGCGAATTGACGGCTACACCCAGCAGAATACCATGACGAGAACCGTGACGCTACGGCTAAAGGCTAACGTTACGCTGGACGATATACCTCACCAGTTACGAGTTGGAGGAGAGCTCGCACTTATTGTGGCAACCGGAAGAGCGCCGCGGTGTTTGCGCTGCCAGCAGATTGGCCACATTAGGAGGGACTGTCGAGTCCCGCGGTGTGACACTTGCAAGCGTTTTGGACACGCCCCTGGGAACTGCACGAAGACGTATGCAGCTGCTGCACTGAACACCGGGAGCATGGATAAATCCGAGCTCACTATGGACGAGACCGAAGCAGAAGAATCGGTGAAATCGAAAGCGGCTTGTGAAGGAAAAACACCTAGTGCAGCAGGCATGACGCGATTGCAGAAAGAACTGCCAAGGTCAACTGACAGTCGGGGAGTGCAACCTATCGCAGATGCATTGGCGAAATCACAGGCGACTTCTGCGGAAAAAACATTCAGTACAGGAGGCGTGATGGAAGTGAAAGAAGCTGGACAAACAAGTGAACCTGCGTGTTTGCAAGCGGCCGCAGAATCACTGACGAGCGCAAAGGAGACTGAAGTTTTAGACGACGCAACCGCTGCTACAGACGAGAGTGAAACATCTACTCAAACTGTCCAGGAACCTGCCGAGGGTGGTGCCATGGAGTGGCACGACGCCGAGGAACCAGGTACGGGAGGGAAGCGACCACGAGACACAACCTCAACAGAATCAAGTGACATGAGCAATCAAGAACCGCCACCGAAAGCAGCTCTCCTTCGGAGGCAACGACTGGCGGTCAAACATAATATAACAGAAGGGGAACAGAGGACGGGAAAACCGGCCTCTTGACAACACATTATGTGTCGCCTTCTACCAAGAAGGTGCACCGGACGACTAAATAGGCGGAGTTCGGCTAAGACGGTATGGTGAGCAGCTACTTGTTAAAAAAAACAAAAAAATGAGCCTGAAGCTTAAAAGAGCAATGCGTTTCGCCAGCTTAAATGTACGCGGATTATCTTCAAGAAGGCGGCAGTACCAGTTGAGTAGGCTGTTTTCGGAGCATGACTTGGATGTGATTGCTGTGCAGGAAACTAAGATAGCGGCAGAGAAAGATACCAATCATATGACGTTGCCTTTTCGCTCAATGTATAACATCTGTGTATCCCATGCTGATGGCTTATCAGGAGGGTGTGCGCTCTTCATACGACGATCGATAGGCGTTGTTGAAAGAAGTGTAGCAAGCAGCGATAAAGGACGCTTCGTAGTGTGCGATTTTTCTTTCTTGAATTTCGAATGGCGTGTCATATGCGTTTATGCTCCGAATCGAGACAGTGAAAGGAAAGTTTTCTTTGAAGAAATAAGTAACTTACTGGAATGTGACAAATATGTAGTCCTTTTTGGTGATTTTAACTGTGTTTGTAGAAAGGAGGACCGTGCCAAGCCGGCCCAGTCATTAGATAAAAGCGCAGTGTTCTTAAATGAGATGATTGCAGAAAATGGCCTGGAAGATGTTGGTTTATGTATGTCTAATAGCAGTGTTCAGTTTACGCACTTTCAGGGTCTAAGCCACGCACGTTTAGATAGAGCGTACATATCACTGGACCTTATTATGTGCTGTGATGAATATGTTGTTACACCAGTGTCTTTCAGCGACCACTGTATGATTAGTTTCACACTTGGCGCTAAAGACAGGACTCCTAAATTTAACTGGCACTTGTGGAAACTAAACAGCCAAATCTTGAAAGATGAATCTTATGGTAAAGATGTAACCGAAGCCCTCACGAAACTCTACGGTAATCAAAAAGATGACTGGGAAACAAAGTGGGAATTTTTCAAACAAGAGGTTAAAATGAATGCAATAGAACGCTCTACAAAAAATAAATTCGAGAAGAAACAGGCGGAAAGGAACCTGCGAAGGCAATTACAAGTGCTCTTGCAGGAAGAAACTGTGAAACCCGGCTCCTTTACCAATGAAGTAACAGATACGAAAAACAAACTGGAGATTTTAGATAAAGAGAAGTATAAAGGCGCTATAATAAGAGCTAGAAGTGAAAAACTTTGGATAGGTGAGACACCCACAAAACGAGCTTTGGGTGATGAAAAAACATACGCACAAAGAAATGAAATCAGAGAAATAGTACGCAATGACATACTGACGAATGAAAAAGATCCGATAATGGAGGCGTTTGTGGACCATTATCGCAATCTGCTCGGAAAACGAGTACCGATGGCCACGGGTTTTTGTGATGTTTTTCTTGATACGATGCCCAAGCTTGACGACGATACACGAGAAAAATTAGGGGCTCCTATCAGCGTACGGGAAATAAAAAAAGCTATTGACGACCTAAGTACAGGCAAGACGCCCGGCCCTGATGGAATCGGGGCGGAGTTTTATAAAGTTTATAAAGAAGACGTGGCAGTTGCGCTATACGAAGTTATTGTAGAAGCATACAAAAAGAAAAAACTGCCACGCTCTTACATGCAGGCGCATACTGCCTTGATTCCGAAGACAGATGATAGCAGCAAACTTCAATCTGTAACATCATATCGACCTATCAGTCTTTTGAACACTGATTATAAAATATTCATGAAGGTTTTAGCCAGGAGAATTCAAAACATCATTGAAAAGATTGTAGGGACACACCAGACATGCGGCATAAAAGGTCGCAGCATCACCACGAACATACATATAGTAAGAAGTGTACTAGAGATTTGTGACGCCTTTGAAGAACGAATAGCAATCATGCAGATAGATCTACAGAAAGCTTTTGACCGTGTCTCCCATGAAGTATTGTTCAGTGTGTTGAAGCATGTGGGAGTTGGTGACGTAATTTTTGATGGTTTGAAGATGGCATATTCACAGTGTGTAACGCAGTTGATAGCCAATAAGCAGCTCAGTGAAGAAATTGAAATACTAAGTTCTATCAGACAGGGATGCCCGGCCTCAGCATTGTTATTCGCCATCTACCTAGAACCCTTTTGCTTATCAATCATTCAAAACTCAAGTGTGCAAGGCTTTCGGTTACAGAACACGGAGATAAAATTACTCGCATATGCTGACGATGTGGCAGTACTCTGCCAAGATAGACAAAGTATATGTGAAGTCGTTTACATGGCAAATAAATTTTGTGACATGACGGGCAGTGTAATTAACTGGAATAAAACAACTGCCTTTTGGTATGGCAATTGGGATGTGAGGCCTGAGGTATACCTTAACGTAAAATGGGAAAGCAAACCCCTAAAGTACCTCGGTGTACCCTTGGACAGCTATCGCGACAACGCGGATTACTGGAAAGGTGAAGCAGAAACCCTCAGGCAAAAAACAAATGCCTGGGGTGGTCGGGATCTGTCTATATTCGCACGTGCAACTGTGTGCAACATGTTTTTGATATCGAAAATCTGGTATGTCATGCAAGTTATCTGTATGTCACGCGTCAATGTACAGAAGTTTCACAGGATTTTTGCTGTGTTCGTGTGGAAATCGCCGTGGGAACGTACAAGCCGGTCTAATTTATTCCAGTCCGTTAGTAATGGCGGACTCGGTTTATGTCATTTATTTATTAGACAAGTTGTCTCTCGGTTTATTTTCCTTCGCGATCAAAGAAACAAATTTCTGCAAACAGTGATAAAAGTAAGGCTGTCATCACGCATCCCAGATTTTGTTGTGTCTACAAACAGTGATATGTGCCGATATGTGTCTGGTTTTTTGAGAGAAGTTATACAGTCTTTTGAGTTTTTGAAAGTGCGCTTTTCGCTGGAATATCTTGCCACTGTTAAGCGGAAAAATCTGTACAGGGATCTCCGTGATGTCTTGTTCCCAACACCTTTGTACAGATCTATGTTCAATGGAGGACCCGGACAGGATGTTTTGAAAAGGGTCAAAAAGATGAAAGTAAAAGCAGGGGCAAAAACTTTCTTTTTCAAATTGCATTCCGGGACTCTCCCCGTAAAGCAGTGGCTAGCGGACAAGGGAATCGATGTACCATGGACAACCAATTGTTTACTTTGTAAAACACCTGAGACAATAGACCATGTGTTTATTCATTGCTGGGACGCTGTATTTCATTGGGACATCCTTCAAAGAACATTGAAAAAAGATCTCCCCATTACAAGCCATGGCATTCGTTTTCTCTGTGTGGATGAGGACGACGGCATACCATACGACATGGTTATGTTAATTAGCCTTCACAGCATCTGGCAGACCACTATGGCTTACAGACATCTTGACCAGAACATACGTCCTGTCCGGGAGAACTTCATTGCAAATATGCGGTATATCACTGAGGTGTATAAACAAGAAGAAGAACCTCCCAGCTGGCTAACAATGTTAGAGGAATTGTGCAACCTGAAAAATTTTAATGTGAGCACTTCGGATCAAATATTGGTCCAAGTGTATTTTATCATTCATGTTTCTGTGTGAACACCTGTAAAGGAAAACAGGTAATAAAGAAAAAAAAAACATTGTGACTCTGTGGTAAAACACCTACTTACAAAGTGAAAGGCCCGAGTTCGATCCTCAATGGGACCGAAAATTTTATTCTTTATTTTATTTGCTTCTTTCTTCATTTTTCGCTCACGGACGATTTTTTCGCGCATAACCAACGGTGCCTACGCCGCCAGCAGAATTTCTGCGCCACGAGCTCTCTAACCCTATCGTGTTAAAGAAAGTCAATACGCACCATCACTTTTACTTCCATACATTCTCTGCATGCCTCTGTATTACTCCGCTTATACAATATCTTACCGGTTATTTAGTTGTTCCAGTTCAACATAGTCATCGTATTCCACAAACTGCTTCATAAGAACCTCCCGCTTCCATTCATGTCACGTGATTTTTTGCCCAATAATACCGTGATGACATTTGCAGCTAATAAAATTTTTTGTTACCCACAGTTCATAGTAATTATGGCGAAAAAACATCTGCGCTAACTGCAATTTCACTTTGGACTGATTTGTCTACAGCTATCAACTCTCGTGTTTTCCTTGCAAGCTTAAAAAATGACCTCAAATATATCTATCTGAACAAAGTTTACTCCTGCCATATCTCTTGTCAAATCAACTTTTTTTTACTTGTAGCTTTGGTTTTCTCTTGCTGCACCTGTTCATCTTTTACTGCAGCAATTGTAGACGTTTTATCTCATGTGTTTTGATTTCGCTACATATTCCTTCCACTAGCAGTGTTAATCATTGTCCTCTATACTTCTATAATTAACCAAGGGTCATATTACAATTTCTTTACTTTTGGAGCCTCGCCTGTATATTTGTTCATGCTGTAACATTTTTTAAAGTAATAAACTGAAGCTAAAACTGAATGCTAGCCGACATCAAAAAGTACCACATGGAGAGAATTAAGCAGGCAGTAAAAAACAGTGGAAGCCTGAAAGCTGTGATGGCAGACTTGTGCATAGAAAAAAAAATTGGATGTATGCATTGAGGAACAAGGATGGCAACGTCATAACGAATATGAATAGGATAGTCGAGGTGGCGGAGAAGTTCTACAGAAAGCTGTACAGAAGCGAAAAAGCCAAGCTAATATCATCAGAAACAATAATAGTCTAGAGGAATTCGACATCCTACCAGTAACGACAGGAGAAGTAAGGAAAACCCTAGAAGGAATGGTAAAAGGCAAATCTGCTGGTGCGGATTAGGTAACAATAGACCTCCTGAAAGATAGAGGAGAAATCGTGTTAGAAAAATTAGCCACCTTATATACGAAGTGTCTCTTGACGGAAAGGGTACTAGAATCTTGGAAGAACGCCGACATAACCTTAATTTATAAACACGGAGTCGTCAAGGACTTAAAAAACTACAGGTCAATCAGTGTACTGTCCTTTTTCTACAAACTATTTAAAAAAATAACAACTAATATAATTAAAGCGACATGAGAGTTCAATAAACCAAAATACCAAGCATAATTTCGTACAGGCTGCTCCTCAATAGACCATATTTATACTATCAATCAGGTAATAGAGAAAGGCGCGGAATACAACAAACCTCTATACGTATCCTTCATAAATTACGAGAAGACATTTGACTCAGTCGAGACATCAGCAATAATGCAGACTCTATGAAATCAAGGCATATATAGAAGAACTCTACATAAACATACTGGAACAAATCTACATATTTCTTCATAAAAAAAGCGACAGCATCACAATAAAGAAGGGCGCAAGGCAGGGAGACAGGGATCTCTCCCATGGTATTCACCGCATGTTTACAGGAGGTTTACAGGGTCCTAGTATGGGAAGAGTTAGGGATAAGTGTTAATGGAGAGTATCTTAGTAACCTGCGATTCAATGATGACATTACCTTCATGAGTAACTCAGGGGATGAAATACAGCTCCTGATTACTCAACTGGACACGAGAAGTAAATAAGTAGGTCTGCAAATTAATATGCACACAGCTAAAGTAATATGCAGCAGTCTTGGTAGAAAACAGCACTTTTGCGAAAACTGAAGAGACACTGGAAGTTGTAAAGGAATGTGTTCTTAAGACAGATAGTAACCTCGGAGCCGAGCAATGAGAGTGAAATAACCAGAAGAACAAGGATGGCGTGGATCACATTCGGCAAGTATTCTCAAATCATGAATGACAATCTGCCACTAACCCTCAAGAGGAAGGTATACAACAGTTGCATCTTGCCAGTATTTACCTATGAAGCATAAACCTGGAGGCTTGCAAAGAAGTTTCTGCTTAAATTGAGGATGATGCAGCGAGCGATGGAAAATAAAATGCTGGGTTTAACCTTTAAAGACAAGAAGAGAGCTTGATGGGTAAAGGAAAAAACTGGGGTTAAGGATATCATAGTTTAAAAAATGCACGCACGTAGCACCTAGGCAAGATAACCGCTGGTCATTTAGTTTAACCGACGGGATTTCCATGGAAGGCAAATGCACGAAGGTGAGACAGAAAGTTAGGTGGGCCGATGAGATTAAAAAGTCCGCAGGTATAACGTGGCACCGGAAAGCACAAGACCGGATTGATTGGCGGATCATTGAAGAAGCCTTTGCCCTGCAGTGGGTGTAGTCGGGCTGATGATGATGATACCATGACTACTGGCTAGACGTCGAGCTACTGTAATGTATCGATACTCTACTACAGAGTATCCACCACCAACATTTTGCAAAAAACTCACACACGCATACAATGTGTTTTTAAGCAATAGGGATTTTTCCTTAAAAGCTGTACTAGGTAGGCACTTGTAGTTGTTGCAGCCAATTTTGAGAAAAAGGCTGGTATATTTTGCCACAAAGAAATCACTCCGTAAGATAAAAGTAAGAAATATAGTTGAATTACCTATTTAATTATTTTAGGGTGGTCTTTTATAGCGAAGTTCTTTAACGTCACAAATTACAGTGAGCCTGGTTTTTAAAAATTTAAAATAAAGTTACGGGGAGTTTGTATTTAGGGGTCGTGAGGCGGTACGAGAGCGGGATCCCAGTGCACAGTGTGCACAGAATGCCAGTCAACAGGGCAACCCAGACAGACATCATCAACTTCGTCATGTTTTTTCATTAGGTGTCATTTTAGTGGCTCCACTGGAGAGGCATTTCGCACCCGTGAGGATATCACGTGTGGATTCAGAAATCCGTCATCGAATTTCCCAGCCGCGGTACCGCAAAAACGAGAACTAACGCACCAAGTGCATTAGTTTCAACGCACTTGGTTGGTTTCGGCACATTCGGTGGCCGGGAAATTCACCGATGGATCTCTGGAACCACGCGTGATGTTTTCGGTATTGAAAACCTAGACTCGCCATAGTTTGTGACGTATAACAGTTTCGCCATATAAAGAATACAATAAAATTGATAATAAGAAGGTAGTTCAACTATTTTAGTTACTTGTTCATTACGAAGGGATATCCGTCTTTCAAAATCTTTCCATCGTAGCTTTAAAAGGGCTGCGAAAACTACAAGTGCCTTCCAACTATTTTTAAGGACAAATTTGTAGTCTTTAAAAACACACACGCACACACTCTCATATATATATATATATATATATATATATATATATATATATATATATATCCTGATGAAGGCCAGACTAGCCGAAACGTCGAAATAAACCACGTTGTGACCGCTCACGTAGGATCTACTCAACCATATATATATTGTTACGACCTCAGTAGGCGTCTGGGGGTTTATTGATACACGGTTCGAGGGACGAGCCGTATCGGCGCAGGCAGATGATGATGATCTTCTTCTTCCACCCTCCTTGCTTCTTTTTCCTTCTTCGTCCGGCACATACGTGGCGTAACATTTCCCCCCTCGCAGACAAAGCGCGCCGCGCGTTTCATACAGTGTCGCGTTGACTGAAAGGCTTCAGGCGAGCGACATGCGTGACCTCTGTCTTTCTGGAGCGTCTCCCGCTAGCTGTAAGACGTGCGATGCGGTAGTCGACTGCGCTCAGGCGGTCAAGGATAACAAAAGGTCCGATGTAGTGCGCGAGCAGTTTTTGGCACAAGCCACGTTTGCGTAAAGGCTTCCACACCAACACGAGATCTCCCGGAATATATGTGGCCTGCCGGTGCTTGCTGTCATAACGAACTTTCGATCTGTCTTGCGAGGCTATTGTACGTAAACGAGCAAGACGACGAGCTTCTTCGGCGAGACAAAGTGTTTCTGCTAGGGAGATTTCTGATTGGTCCCGATCAGAGAAGGAAAATATTGTATCCAGAGTATAACGGGGGGGTCGAACATAGAGGAGGAAGAACGGGCTGTAGCCGGTGGTCTCATGTTGGGAAGTATTAAACGCGTATGTGACGAACGGCAAGACATCGTCCCAGTTCTTGTGGTTCGAAGCAACGTACATAGAAAGCATATTCACCAGTGTTCGAATTGTTCGCTCGACGAGACCATTCGTCTGCGGGTGATAAGGCGTCGAGTGTCTGAGCTCTGAGCCACACATACGAAGAAGTTGTTCGACAACGTCTGCCGTGAATTGACGTCCACGGTCACTTATGATGACGCGAGGGGGCCCATGACGCAGTATGATAGAATGGAGAAGGAAGGACGACACTTGACCAGCAGTCGCGGATGGCAGGGCAGCAGTCTCGCAGTACCGAGTAAGATGGTCAGCACATACCACAATCCATCTGTTGCCTTTCGATGAACGCGGAAAAGGGCCCACCAGGTCAATGCCAATTTGTTCGAACGGAGAACTGGGAGGCGTCACAGGTTGTAGATGTCCGGCCGGAGCTGCTGAGAGAGATTTGTGCGCCTGGCATTGCGCACAACTGGCCACGTACAACTCAACTGACTGGCGCATACGTGGCCAGTAGAAGCGTTCCTGGGTACGATGAAGAGTGCGCGTCGTTCCGAGGTGACCTGAAGTGGCGTCATCATGCATGGCGTACAAAACAGATGACCGTAGTGCCTCTGGAACCACCAGCAGGAAGCGGGAACCGGTGCCGGAGATGGATTTCTTGTACAGTAGACCATCACGGACGCAAAAGCGGCTTTCCGGAGTGGATGCTTGTGCGATCACGAATAATGGATTCAAACTCACGTCCTTCCGCTGCTCAGTTTCAAAGGTGGCCTTATCCGGGAACGCTGGTGCTACGGACGCAATCAGATGATCGAAATCGTCAGCGTCGCAAACTGTAGCATCAACTGGCATCCTTGAAAGGCAGTCTGCGTCCGCGTGTTTCCTGCCGCTCTTGTACGATACCGTGAAGTTGTACTCTTGCAGCCGGAGGGCCCAGCGTGCTAGACGGCCTGACGGATCCCGAAGGTTGATAAGCCAGCACAAAGAATGATGATCCGTAACTACTTGGAAAGGACGACCGTACAGGTATGAGCGGAATCGCTGTACAGCGAAGACGAGTGCAAGGCATTCTTGTTCGGTCACAGTGTAATTGCGTTCCGGCTTACTTAAAGTGCGACTGGCATATGCGATCACGTGTTCCACTTGATTACATCGCTGTATCAGGACTGCACCTATGCCAATGCCGCTTGCGTCGGTGTGAACTTCAGTCGCCGCAGAAGGATCGAAGTGCCGCAGGATAGGCTGCGACGTGAGCAAGAACTTCAGTTGGTTGAAAGAAGTTTCACAATCAGGAGTCCATTCAAAACTAGCACCTTGGCGGAGAAGACAGGTCAGTGGAAAGGCAACTTCTGCAAAGGCGGGAATAAATCGGCGAAAGTAAGAGCAGAGGCCCAAGAAGCTCCGAAGCTCCTTCACTGAGCCAGGTGGTTTAAAAGCTCTAACAGCCGCTGTCTTATTCGGGTCGGGCCTGATGCCATCCTTGTTGACGAGATGTCCCAGCACCAGTGTTTGTCGAGCTCCGAAATGACACTTCTTTGCATTAAGAACCAAGCCAGCATTTCGAATACATTTCAAAACCAGCTCTACCCTTTCGTTATGTTCACTGAATGTACGCCCGAAGATAACAACGTCGTCAAGATAACACATACAGATGTTCCACTTCAGGCCGCGCAGAATGGTGTCCATGAATCTTTCAAATGTAGCGGGCGCGTTACATAGACCAAAAGGCATCACGTTAAATTCATATAGTCCGTCCGGAGTAACGAAAGCCGTCTTTTCTTTGTCCATTGAATGCACAGGTATTTGCCAATAGCCTGAGCGTAAGTCTATGGACGAAAAGTAGGATGCTGAATGGAGGCAGTCTAGAGCGTCATCAATGCGTGGGAGAGGGTAGACATCTCTCTTTGTGACGGAGTTTAGACGGCGATAGTCCACACAGAATCTCCAGGTACCATCCTTCTTTTTGACTAGAATCACGGGAGCCGCCCAAGGACTCGATGATTCTCGAATGACACCCTTCTGCAGCATATCACGCACTTGTTCATCAATTATCTTGCGCTCAGACGGCGACACTCGGTAGGGTTTCTGGCGGATGGGCTGTGCTGTTCCCGTGTTTATCCTGTGGAGAATCCGAGACGCGGGAATCGAGGGCGCATGGTCATGGGAAAAATCGAAAATCGTCACGTATTTTGACAAAACGTCCAGAAGCATGCGGCGTTTGTCAGTAGTAAGTGACTTGTCGATCATAGGTAAAAGTTTTGAATCGGCCGTAGAAGTATTGGCTGAGGCCCCACCCGGAGCATCACTGAGGGCAGCCACTGCCATCGGTGAGTATGTTTTGAACTTGGCAAGCTTCAGTCCTCCTGGTAGAACCACCGACTCAGCTGAACAGTTTACCGCCCATAGTCCTGTGCGTCCTTGAACGAGTGACACTATGCAATGCGGCACCAATGTGTTCTTCTTAATGCAACTGAGATGAAAGGGCTCCACCAATGCGTCGAACGCACTGTCATTGTTGTCAATGCGTGAAGAGTATACAGGAACACATACTGCAGAGAATGCCGGCACAATGCTATCTTCACTGACCCGGAGCGCACCGTGCTCCCTGTCTGAATTCTCTAATAGTTCTCCAGGGGCAGCATCACATATGTACACCTCTCCATTTCTACAATCAACAGTGGCGCCACACATTCGAAGGAAGTCAATCCCCAGGATTATGTCGTGTGTGCTCCTTGGAAGAATCGTAAACTCTGTGACAAACACTTGATCACCCAAGCACACTTCTGCGGTACAGACACCAATGGGACACAGCGAGTTACCACCAACGCCACAGAATGTTGTTGCCTTCTCCCACAAAAACATCACCTTTTGTCCTAAACGGTGTTTAAAAGCAGCACTCATAATCGAAACTGTAGCACCAGTGTCCACCAAAGCCATCGTACACACACCATCAACAAAAACTTCTACCTTGTTCTTGAACATCAACACAGACGGGGGTATTTCGTTTTGCAGCAAGTCACCAGCGACCTCACCCCCATCGGCCGCACTGTTTAGTTTTCCTGGTGTGGTGACGATGGGCGGCGCCGTGGCGATGGAGACCGGTGGGATCGAGGCGCAGGAGGTGGCGTCACACTTCGATCAGAGGCAGGGGAGTTGTTGCGCCAGTGTCCGTGCCAGGAGCTGCTGCCGGGTCTTGAGTCGGTGGGCCAGTGTCCTTGAAAAGGTGGGACAGCAGGTTTATCGGTCAAGCTTGTCCACTGATCATAGCGTGGTATGCGCGAACGATCGCAATACCTCGATATGTGACCAGTCAGACCACAGTTGTAGCACACAGGCGCAGGACGAGGTCGTCGCCGTTCTTCGAAGTGTTCACGTCTGCGAGCGTTCGCGTAAGCCCGAGATTCAATGAAATCAGTTGTCGGTGGGTGGTATGAGCGTACGGAACGGAAACGTTGAGGGTACTGTGATCGCTCGTAAAAAGCCGGACTTGACTGCTGAATACGCCGAGGCCCTGCAACCTCCGTTGCGTTGACGGATGGATGTTCATAAACTGTAAGCTGTGGGGCAGTGGTGTCCTGCGGGAAATAGGATGGAGACGTGGCAGCTGCCCGTTCACGTGTCATTTCGCCATGTCTGAGTAACTCTTCCCGAACAATTTGGCGGATGGTTGCCGAAAGGTCAACAGTTGAGGCAGCTTCTATGCTGGCTACTGAGGTGACATTTGCCAGACGACCAAACTTAGGCGCTATTCTGCGCTGCTTCAGGGTTTCAAACGTGCGGCAGTGCCGTACAACGTCAGACACTGAAGTCAGGCTTTCCCTGCTAATAAGGAAGTTGTAAACATCTTCTGCAATTCCCTTCAGCAAATGCCCCACCTTGTCCTCTTCCGACATGCTGGAATCGACTTCCCTACACAGCCTCAAAATCTCTTCAGTATACACGGTGCAGGTCTCACCGGATAGCTGGGCCCTCTGTGCAAGACTCTGCTCGGCAAGCTTCTTTTTTGCAGCGGAGTTGCCGAAACACTTCTTGATTTCTTCAACAAAGCGTTCCCATGTTGTCAGAATATCTTCATGGTTCTCATACCAAACGAGGGCAACATCAGTGAGGTAGAAAACAACGCGTGACAGTTGGGAGGCAGCATCCCATTTGTTGCAGTTGCTTACTCGCTTGAAATGTTTGAGCCATGAGTCCACGTCGTCGTTGGCCCTCCCGGAGAAGGTTCGTGGCTCTCTGTGATACGGCCAAGAACTGCTGGGGACTGGTTCCCGAGCTTCTGTTTCGTCAGGCATGATGGCCAAAGAAGGAGGCAGGCCGGCGAGGCGACGACTCCGGCGAAATCCGAGGGGTAGCGGTCCCGTCGTTGGTTCCTATACCCAGCACCTTCCACCACTCTGTTACGACCTCAGTAGGCGTCTGGGGGTTTATTGATACACGGTTCGAGGGACGAGCCGTATCGGCGCAGGCAGATGATGATGATCTTCTTCTTCCACCCTCCTTGCTTCTTTTTCCTTCTTCGTCCGGCACATACGTGGCGTAACAATATATTAAAATAGAGATGTTGTACGTCGAAAAAGGTTCAGACGCAGCTTGGCAAAATATGCTTTATCAGGCAGGTCTAGCTAATGGCGAGTGGCGTGCGCGAGCTACTACTGCAGCCACCGATCATCGTCGTCTTCTTCATTGCCAGCAGAGCGTCCGTTATTCAGATTCATTAATTCATTACAATTACTCCCCGCGAAATAAGGAGCCATCCTGGCGACCTATGGACAAGTAAACACGGGAGGGTCGTAGCAGGGCTTAAGTCTCGAGACGTGTACAATTTCCTGGCCACGACGACGTTGGTCAGAAGATGGTTCCAGTGGCTCAATGAGGTAATTCACTGGTGACGTTTTTTGTAGCACACGATATGGGCCGTGATACTTGGGGACCAGCTTGGTAGAAAGGCCAGGTGTAGCAGAAGGGACATGCAGCCAGATGACTGAACCTGGATCGTAGGAAGTAGTGTTACTTGATGCGTCATGGTGGTGCTTTTGGCGTCCTTGGTCTTGGGTTGTGAATGATCTTGCCAGTTGGCGGCATTCTTCAGCGTATGTAGCGGCTTGAGACAAAGTCGTGGACTCTGAGGAGTCAGGTTTGTACGAAAGAATGGTGTCCATAGTGCAAGAAGGTTCACGTCCGTAAAGGAGGAAAAAAGGAGAGAACCCAGTAGTGCTTTGAATGGCGGTATTATAGGCGAACGTGATAAACGGGAGCACTCGGTCCCAATTGGAGTGGTCTGATGAGATATACATAGACAGCATGTCACCAAGGGTGCGGTTGAAGCGCTCTGTCATTCCATTGGTCTGGGGATGATAGGCGCTTGTAGTGCGGTGAACGACGTGGCACTCACGCAGCAATGCTGTGATGACGTCTGACAAGAATACGCGACCACGATCGCTCAGTAACTCCCGAGGTGCTCCATGACGTAATACGATGTTGTGAAGTACGAAAGTCGCAACATCTTTTGCTGTAGACGAGGGAAGGGATGAAGTTTCGGCATACCGCGTGAGATGGTCGACGGCAACTATGATCCAGCGGTTACCGTCAGCAGTGTTGGGAAGGGGACCATAGATATCGATGCCGACGCGGTCGAATGGTCGGGATGGGCATGGTAAGGGTAACAAGGTACCGCTGGCGTGATAAGGGGGAGTTTTTCGTCTCTGGCATGTCGGGCAGGCCCGAACGTATTGTCGTATAAAACGGTACATGCCACGCCAGTATTATCGGAGACGTATGCGAGAATAAGTCTTCAGGAAACCTGCGTGTCCACATTGGGGGTCGTCATGAAACGTGGAACAAATTTCGGATTGCAGATGACGTGGAATCACGAGTAGCCACTGACGTCCACCGGGTGCGTAGTTGCGTCGGTACAGCACGTCGTCGCGAGTGGCGAAGTGCTCGACTTGCCGACGCAATGAGCGAGAAGGGGGGGAAGCCGTCCGCCCAGCCAGGATGTCTAGAATCGAAGCAACCCATGGGTCCTTGCGTTGCTCAGATGGCATGTCAGCGATGGTGACGGCAGTGGCATCACAGGTTAGCCTTTCGCAGCAGTCCAGGTCAAGGGGTAGGGGCGAACGGGATAGGGCGTCTGCGTCCGAATGTTTCCGGCCGGAGCGATAGACCACGCGAATATTATATTTTTGGAGGCGTAATGCCCATCGGGCGAGGCGACCGCTTGGATCCTTCAGTGACGACAACCAGCAGAGGGCGTGGTGGTCAGTCACGACGTCAAAAGGGCGTCCGTACAAGTAAGGTCTAAATTTCTCTATCGCCCAAATAATGGCCAGGCATTCCTTTTCAGTGACGGAATAGTTGATTTCGGCTTTGCTAAGAGTTCGGCTTGCATAGGCAACGACGTACTCTTGGAAGCCGTCTTTCTTCTGTGCAAGAATAGCGCCTAGCCCGACACCACTAGCGTCGGTGTGGATCTCTGTGGGTGCCGATGGGTCGTAGTGTCGCAGAATAGGCGGCGACGTGAGGAGGCGGCGCAGTTCATTGAAAGAATCGTCACAGGTAGCAGACCAGGCTGAAAGGTCTCTAGAGCCGGTGAGGAGCTTGGTCAAAGGAGCGATGATCGTCGCGAAATTGCGAACGAAGCGCCGGAAGTAAGAGCACAGGCCTATGAAGCTTCGGAGCTCTTTCATGGTGGTCGGTTTGGGAAACGCTGAAACGGCTGTAAGTTTGGCCGGGTCAGGATGAATGCCGTCTTTTGAAACCACGTGGCCAAGGATCGTAAGCTTTCGAGCGGCGAAATGGCACTTCTTCAGATTCAGTTGCAGCCCCGCGGCAGAAATACACGTGAGGACTTTCTCGAGGCGGGTCAAATGGGTTGCGAAATCAGTTGAAAAGACGACAATGTCATCTAAATAACAAAGGCAAACGTTCCATTTGAGGCCTCGAAGGATAGAGTCCATCATTCGCTCGAAAGTAGCCGGCGCGTTGCAGAGGCCGAAGGGCATGACCGTGAATTCGTAAAGCCCGTCGGGCGTGATGAAAGCTGTTTTCTCGCGATCGGCCTCTGCCATGGGTACCTGCCAGTATCCAGAGCGCAGATCTAAAGAAGAGAAAAATTCGGCTCCCTGTAGGCAGTCCAAGGCATCGTCAATGCGTGGCAGCGGATAGACATCCTTGCGCGTGATTCGGTTGAGACGTCGGTAGTCCACGCAAAACCTGATGGATCCGTCCTTCTTCTTCACCAACACAACTGGAGAGGCCCAGGGACTGCTTGACGGTTCGATTATGCCACATGTCAGCATGTCGTCAACCTGTTCATTAATGGCACAGCGTTCGGTAGTTGACACACGATATGGACGCTGCCGTAATGGCGCCTCTTGACCGGTATCTATACGATGAACAACAGATGACGCTCGACCTAAGGAAGGCTGATTGTGGTCAAACGAGGCCCGAAAACGCTGTAGGAGCTTGATCAGCTGTTCCTGCTGCCCAGGCGTGAGGTTGCAATCAATGGACTTGCGAAATACATCCATAGGCTCATTAGCGTCAGCTGCGCGTGTAATGGCACAAGTCGGTAAAAATGGCTTGTCTGGATAGATCGGGTCTTCGAAAATACAATTTAAGGTCTCGAGGCTCCCCAGACACTCGCTGCGTAGCAGGATGTATGGGCAAGCAGAAACGTTGCACGCATAAAGTACCGCCGAACCATTGGAAAAGTTGATGACGGCAAAAGGGAGGATGATGGTTCGGTGTTGCACACCAGCTATAGTTGGTTGGAACAGGAGCGTCGAGTTAGTGGCAGCAGGGGAAAACACAGGCACTAGGACGGTGGACAACGGCGCGATGCGGACGTCAGCTGCGGCAAACACTTTCGAGGGACTTTGGTGGTCGATTTCAAGCCACGGATTCGTCAACGTGAGTTCAGCACGAGAGCAATCGACGAGGGCCTGATGGGTAGAAAGGAAATCCCATCCTAGTATGACGTCGTAAGATGAACGTGGGAGAACAACAAAGTTGACGGCATACCAAACATCTTGAATAAGAACGCGTACTGTGCACTGAGCTGTCAGCGCGATGAAATGGGATGTGGCTGTACGCAGAGCAAGATTCGTAAGCGGCGTTGTAACTTTCCTCAAATCGCGACACAGTTTTTCACTAATTACAGAAACGACGGCGCCTGTGTCGACAAGTGCACGTACAGCAACACCTTCTACTAGCACATCAATTTCGTTGGTCGGACAAAGAGGAGGTCTTAGAAAGTTCGATGACGACGCAGTTCTTGCCTCCGGAACTGCGGCTGTCAGTTTTCCTCTCGAGCGGGGCTTGTGCGCCGAAGCATCGGGGATACAGATCGGCGACGGGGCGGTAATGACCGACGAGAATCGACAGGGCGTCGTGGGGACAATGAGTCGGTGATAGGAGAAGATGGTCGCTGGGGATTCTGGGCAGCTTGGTAATTTGCAGAATTCCCATGGTCTGGAGGCTGGAAGTTGCGACGGCGACAGTAGCGTGCTATATGTCCCACGAAACCGCATGCGAAACAGATGGGTCGATTATCCAAGGTGCGCCATGGGTTAACGACAGAAGGTGCAGGTGGCGAAACGGGATGGGGTGCCGTGTATGTAGGCAGCGTCGTAGGTAGGAGGACCTGGTGCCCCGGTATGCGCCAGAGACGGGTGGGGCTGGGGGTCTAGCAGCGACGGCAGCGTAGGTCAACGGCGTAGGGACGGGTGGCGATGGAGGCAGTGCCTGCGTGACCTGTGTCTCAACGACCTGGCGTAAACGTGGGTCTAACGAGGTCACTGGCGCGGATGCTTCGGCCACAAGAGAAAGCTGACGCGCAACTTCTTCACGAATGAATTGTTTTATGTGGGGCAGTAAGGCGGTGTGATCAGCAGTGACGTCGTGCACGAGGGCGGAAACTTCGGCCGTATCTTCAGCGGCCCTGCGCGTCGAGACACGCTGCTTACGCAACTCGTCGTACTCCTGACAGAGCTGGACAACATCGGTGACGGTCTGCGGATTCCTAGCGACGAGCATCTGGAAGGTATCGTCGTCAACTCCTTTCATGATGTGCTTGATTTTGTCGCGTTCGGTTAGAGATTCATCAACGCGCTTGCAAAGAGACAAGACATCTTCAATGTAACTTGTAAACGTCTCATCTCTGCGCTGAACTCGACTACGGAGACGCTGTTCCGCGCGAAGCCGGCGCACTGCGGGACGACCGAAGACCGCGGCGATAGTGGTCTTGAAGGCGGACCAGTTGGTGATTTCGCCTTCGTGGTTCTTGAACCAGAGGCTGGCCACATCGGCGAGGTAAAAGCGCACGTTTGTGAGCTGGTCGCAGGCGTTCCACTTGTTGGAAGCACTTACGATTTCATACTCGACGAGCCAGTCCTCGACGTCTTGTTCGTCGTTGCCGCGAAAAATTGGTGGGTCGCGTTGCCGAGGTACGCCAGTACAGTAGACTGTCGTTGGTAAGGCAGCTTGAGAAGGGCCAGGAGCAGTCATGGTGAATGGTGAGGGTAGCGTCCGATTGCGAAGTTCCAGGTTGATGGAAACCCCGGCTCCTCCACCACTTGAAATAGAGATGTTGTACGTCGAAAAAGGTTCAGACGCAGCTTGGCAAAATATGCTTTATCAGGCAGGTCTAGCTAATGGCGAGCGGCGTGCGCGAGCTACTACTGCAGCCACCGATCATCGTCGTCTTCTTCATTGCCAGCAGAGCGTCCGTTATTCAGATTCATTAATTCATTACAATAAATATATATATATATATATATATATATATATATATATATATATATATAAGAAAACCCGGTCCGCAGCAAAGAGGCTGTCTATGTCTCTCTTTCTTATTATAATGGCGCAGTCGTCGAAAAACTTGGTGAACTGCCGCTGCTAACTTCTTGAGGTAGCGCTTACCTGAAGACCGCTGCACGGCTTCATCGTTTATGGAACCCGCCAGTCGACGGCCACCGCAAGTATTCATCCTACCACCAGCGAACGGCATCCAGGCCTCGACCGTGGTCCCAGGGAACTACTTGACCGGCGGCGCGCTAGTTACGCCGGTGCACACGGGCTCCTTCGTGGGAACGTGGTTCATGCTATCCAAGGCGAGCATCCCACAACAAGGTTTCTACGTCCATCTGAGCCGCCAAGGGGCACTGTCCATACTCATTTCACCGTGCATATTCCCTCAGTGAGGGCTAAGACCACCGCATACAGCGCGGACATGATTCATCAGGCGCCTCACCCGACAGCTGCGCAGAGCTCTCTGCACTCTCACGCAACTGCCACCAGATCAACCACTTCGCATCATTGAGCTCCGGGATATGGCCGGACGCCTCGCCATATAACACTTATTTGGAACTACCGGAGTTCCTAGGCTTCCAAGATGACGTTTATCTGTGGCTGGTGGCTCTCAACACCCTCGGCTCTTGGTATGCCTGGCCCAAAAATTATAAATGGCAGGTGGCCATTGCCCACCTTCGTGGTGGTGCCGAGGCGTGAAACAAATATGAGGGCATAAAGCAACTGACCTGGCTGGAATGAAATGCAAGGCTCCTGACTGTTTTCGGCTGGATCCACTATGGCCTATGCACGCCCAATCTGACGACTACCGAGGATAAAGCAAAGAAGAGGCTCATCCTCGAGACTGCAGCTAAACAGCGCAGCTCACAAAAAGAACGTTCAGAATTCATCCCGCACACGAACACCAGAATCGACTAGTTTTCGCATCCAGACGAGAAAAACAAATTCTTGCTGATGTTCGGTAACAGTATCGAAAACGTGAAACCAACCGATACACAACTTCGAGGTGACCAATACCCAACGTGGCCGCTTCCTACGGTACAAGTACGCGTCGATGGCATCGGTGAGCTTACGGCAGTTGTACAAACAGGAGCTTGACGTACTGCCCTGCATCGACGACATGCCTCTCGGAGGGAGTGCTATGCCTATCGGTTCACTGCACTGGCACACACAAAGCGAAGCTGGTAGCAAGTTCCTGGCCGCCGTTCCCGTCCTTGAGGACTTGCATGCGGACATGGTTTTGGGTGCTTATTACCTCTTGTATGGTGAAGTTCAGCTCACCATAGATGGCGGCCGAGTAAAGCTCTTCTGCTTGACATTGATCTCAGCTCCCGATTCCCCAGTTGGAAGACCACAGTCACAGGTGTCTAGCAAGCAGAGCTGACTCAGTGACCAGCCTGTGGGAGATTCGCCGACTACACGGCAGTCATTGGCCGAGTGTGCGAGTGCTTCACTCAATGAATCCATGGCTACCGAAGGCACAATAATGGACGCTATAACTGTTTTATTGGGATCTGCCGACCACGCCTTGGTCGAAGCTAGCGATGCACCGCAAGCAGGTGTAGTCAGCATCAGCTCTTCTGGTCCCCCGGCCAACTGCTCTACTGGGGATTACGGGCAGTTGAATATGATTTCTAGAAAATCTGAATGCCGTGCGGATCACCAGGAGGCAGTGTGCGCCAATGAAGAATCCGGCGTGGATCGGCCAGACAGCGACCAGCTCGCACGGAACAGCGAGGTGATGCCTTCGCCCACCCCTGGTGTCTGCAGCGTGATGTGCAGGCATGGTGGCGTTAACCCACGTGAACGCCGTGGTACAGAACAACCATGGAGCCTCTTGCTTCCTCGCGGCCGCAGAACAGGAAAAGGCAGCGACAACAGTGCAGAGGTTCCTTCGTCAAAGCATGAAGGCCGACCATCACGGCCTGTGCAAACTCACAAACATGCTTGATTGGGAAAGTACGGCCTGCCTGGCATGTTTGCATGGACAAGCACAGCGTGTACACCTAAGCCCGAAACTGCGACAGCGTGATTTGCTGCTAGGCGTGCGACGACCGTCGCGACATGGCCAGTGGCGTCCGCCTGAGCTATCATTGCAAGACGATCAAAGCAGGACGCACTGTGGACGTGACCAACCACTGCGAGGCAGCCAATTTCGTCCGCCAGAGTGTCAGTCAGCACACCGAGGCCAGTCATAGTATACACCACAAAGACCCCAAGGCACAGCCAACTCTGCCTACCGGAGACAGTATCGCTAACAATTTCAGTTCAGGGTGCAGGGCCTATAGGCCTTCAACGACCACTGCGGTACAGCCAATTTCGTCCGCCCGATACAGTTATGGAGCTCATAATGCCCTTTCGCAGTGTGGCCGAGCGTAATGTAGATGTAGTGGAGCTCGGACATAGGTGCGTGTGGGGCTTGGTAGAGAGAAGAACGTAGGAACGTAGTCTGATCAGTACAGCCGGCCCGCAGCAAGGGCGTGTGTGTGTGTGTGTGTGTGTGTGTGTGTGTGTGTGTGTGTGTGTGTGTGTGTGTGTGTGTGTGTGTGTGTGTGTGCGTGTGTGTGTGTGCGTGTTTGCGTGTGTGTGTGTTTGCGTGTTTGCGTGTGTGCGTGCGTGTGTGTGTGTTTGTGTGTGTGTGTGTGTGTGTGTGTGTGCGTGTGTGTGCGTGTGTGTGTGTGTGTGTGTGTGTGTCTGTGTGCACGCGCGCAGTCGGTCTTTTTAAAGTTCCATGAATTCAGCAGCATGAGGCAAATATTGACACCACCCTACAACGTTGCAATGACGTCACAGATCACCATAATTTACCACGCCATTTTGACATTATTGTAACGTCACGTGATCACTGGAACACCCTCAGTTGGTCAAAGGGATCACGGAGGCTCTGCGAAGCCATGTAATTTCAATTAAACTTACAATGCCTACGATCCTAGAGGCAGTGCAAAACTACGCTGTGTTGAGAAAGCTTTCAACGTCGGAAGAAGGCGGATCAATAGATCGACAGAGTTAAAAACATTGTTTATCCCTCCTTCATAGGAATCGGTGCAACACGAAAGCAAAACATTTCTTTACAGAAGTACTTGAATGATTACTGTATATTGATATATTGCACAATATGTATTGGTGTTTGACAACCATAGCACCATTTAACGCAGTCGCACCCGCGTTGACGTTTAGTGATATACATCTTCATTCCGACATATAGACAAATAGAATAAGTTTAGACATCTTAAACCATATAGACATATTCAATATCAGTGTATCCTTAAAGATGTCAGTTCAATATAAATCTTAATTTATATATATATATATATATATATATATATATATATATATATATATATATATATTACTCACAATTCCGCGGTTTATCTTTGCCTTAATAAAAAAACGCCCTTTTCCTTAGTGCGTAACATTACTGTAGGGAGTGCTTTGAATGCAGTGTAAACACTCGTCCCTCAGCTATAACTCAAAAGGCTTTCCAGCGCGTCGCTGAAAGTTGTACGCTGCAATGTGCGCCAAGGAAGAAAAAAAAAGACACAATCTGTCAAATCGAGTCGGTGAATATCCTTTAAAAAAACTCACGAAGTAGCAGATCACTGAATTGTATAAATGCGCTGTTCAGCTCTCTCCAGGTGCGCACTCAGTGTTCACTTTCCGCTCCAGTGGCAATTAATGAACGTTTCTTCATTGCCCCTTCCGAAATTCTTTCCAGCCATTGTATCCCGTACGCGTTCCAGCACGGCCGACATCAGTTTCGCGCACAGAGGCGCATAATTTGCGCAGATTATCGATCATCACATTACCCGAACATTCTTTCGCCCGCTTATTTCACGATTTAGCACCAGTGAGCTGAACCCCCCTCGCTCCGTACGAACAATTCAGCGTTCTTTAGCCTTTTTTTTTCCTCCTGACTGCGTCGGTACTCGCGAAACGATGTTCGCTCGAGTGCTTTTACTTTAGCTACCGATGGAATAAAAAAGCACAACAAAGGCAAGAAAGATACTGTGTTTCAGATCTATCGTGCTTGTTTTGTAGAAGTTCATTTTGGAACTTCGGAATGTAATTTCGCGTTCAATTTTTAATTAACGCTGCTAACGTGGCAATCAGGAAGTCACTCACCGTTGAAAAGCTTCCACTCCGGGTATAGAAGCTGTTAATAACAAAGCCGATGAGTCCGTTTAAGTTTGTTCCAGTTACAGCAAGTAGGCTGGCTTCAAAACGTAAAGCTGTGGGCTAAAGACCGATCTTACAAGTTACAGATAAGTATAACTCGAGCTTCATGTGAAGTGCAGGACCTGAAGTTGGAAGCTTAGGTGATCACCTTCAAGACGTCGCATAAGTGGGCTTCAAATGCTAAAAAAAAAGAATTAGAATGTGACGCGAGCCCTACGGGGAATAAAACGAACACGATGTGACGGTCGTGGCGATGTGACGTCACAGCACAGACCCGCCTGCTCCGCCGGCGCTTCTCGCCTTTTTCTGCACTTTCCGTGTACACACTCTAAAGCGATACGTTTGTTATTATTCTTCAATTTCGTTACTCAAATTTTTCAACATACAAGGTGCAAGGTTTCACAACGACTGAAAGTTTTCAAAGTTGAAAGAAGTTTTCATAGTTTAGATTAAGATAGGCAGATTTCGTCCGAACGGAAGATTTATTGTGAACATGATGATGCAGCAAAGGCCTTCGTTGTTCTTATCGCGTACACCACAGAATGTGTGCTAAGAAAGAATATTCTGAGTGGTACTAAGGTTATTACAGTTATAGACTCCGGGAGAACTTGTCTGTGACGAAGTATGAGAAATGAAATTGGGACGTTTACAATTCACTAAACACACTGCGCTTTACTGTGCAAGTTACGCCTGCATCTGCGAATTATCTAAATAATATGACAGAACAGCGCTTTCTGCAGCAAAAGACATTACATAAATATGACTGTCATAAGCCCTCACGTAACGTATTCGGCAAACAAACAAAATAATACTGCCGCACACGCAACGACTTCGGGAGTATTGAGATATTGTCACGGGGTCGTGACGTGGCCGAAGACAGGAAACTTCGTGTTAGTATTTAACTGTTTATCTGGGCAAACCTGTGCCCGGTAAAGAGAAAGTCTAATTACAGCAGCAGTCTTGCACAGATAGCAGTCTCGGACTGATAGCGGCGAACGCAGCGTCGGCCTTCGATCAACAACAGACAAGCGGCGAAGCGCGTCGGCATTTATACTCTTGCCGTCGAATGTTCTAGCGTTATCGCTGGCGGTGGCGTAGCTTCCAGAACAATCTCTACCATTCGCACAGTGGGCGTGATCTTATCGAAATGATCTACTACAGTCCGGAACCTTCTAGAAAACTGCAGGCGCGGTTTGCGCTAAGAATCGTGTGGTGTTTTGGGACGATAACAAAAACTTGGGAAATGGAACGTGGCATTGCCCCCCTCTGAAAAAAGGCATCGTCCCGATGCTTCAACTAAAGATGAAAGTACAATAATAAGGCAAGAAAGTACAATGAATAAATTCCGATACAACAATAATACAAAAAAACACTGGTTCAGTTTGTTAACGCGCATGAAACGGCTTGAGGCGCGCGACATGGACGACTTCAGGTCGCGATCGGCGTCGTTGAGAGTTCGTGATGCCGTCGGGGACAACCTCGTAATCAAGTGGGCCGAGACGTCGAACCACCTTGTACGGTCCGAAGTACCGTCGCAGAAGCTTTTCACTTAGTCCACGTCGGCGTATCGGCGTCCACACCCAAACACGCTCACCGGGCTGGTATTCCACGAAGCGTCGTCGAAGGTTGTAACGGTGGCTGTCGGTCGTCTGTTGATTCTTGATACGGAGACGCGCAAGTTGTCGGGCTTCTTCGGCTCGTTGAAGGTACTCGCTCATATCGAGGTTTTCTTCGTCGGTGACGTTGGGTAACATGGCATCGAGCGTCGTTGCTGGGCTCCTTCCGTAGACCAATTTGTATGGAGATATCTGCGTCGTCTCCTGCACCGCCGTGTTGTATGCGAAGGTCACATACGGAAGAATAGCGTCCCACGTCTTGTGTTCAACATCGCCGTACATTGACAGCATGTCGGCGATCGTCTTGTTAAGCCGCTCGGTGAGGCCGTTGGTCTGTGGGTGGTACGCTGTCGTCCGGCGGTGGTTTGTTTGGCTGTATGCCAAGATCGCTTGAGTTAAGTCGGCAGTGAATGCCGTTCCTCTGTCGGTGATAAGGACCTCCGGGGCGCCGTGACGTAGGACAATATTTTCGTCGAAGAACATAGCTACCTCGGATGCACTGCCTTTTGGCAGGGCTTTTGTTTCGGCGTAGCGGGTGAGGTAGTCGGTAGCTACCACGATCCACTTGTTTCCGAAAGCCGACGTCGGGAACGGCCCCAGTAGGTCCATACCAATCTGCTGGAAAGGTCGGCAAGGTGGATCAATTGGCTGCAGAAGTCCCGCTGTCCTTGTCGGCGGTGTCTTGCGTCGCTGACAGTCCCGGCATGTTCTCACATAACGAGTGACGTCGGTGGTAAGGCGTGGCCAGTAGTACCTTTCTTGTATCCTCGCGAGCGTGCGAGAAACACCGAGGTGCCCTGCCGTCGGATCGTCGTGCAGGGCCTGCAGGAGTTCTGGTCGCAGAGCTGAAGGCACCACAAGGAGGTACTTAGCTCGAAGCGGTGAAAAGTTTTTCTTTTGTAGAAGACCGTTTCGTAGAAAGAACGACGCAAGTGCGCGCTTGAATACCTTCGGGACTTCGGTGGTCTGGCCTTCGAGGTATTCTATTAGGGCCTTAAGTTCCGGGTCGGCCCTCTGTCGTTCAGCGAAGTCGTCGGTAGTTATCGTTCCTAAGAAGTAGTTGTCATCCGGGTCGTCGGGTAGCGGTTGGTCTACAGGCGCACGAGAGAGACAGTCGGCGTCGGAGCGTTTTTTGCCGGACTTGTAAATGACAGTAATGTCATATTCTTGAAGTCTCAGGCTCCATCGTGCGAGGCGACCTGAAGGGTCCTTCAAGGTGGCTAGCCAACACAATGCGTGGTGATCGCTCACAACTTTGAAGGGCCTGCCGTAGAGGTAGGGGCGAAATTTTGACGTAGCCCAGATGATGGCGAGGCACTCCTTTTCTGTTGTGGAAAAATTTGCTTCTGCTTTGGATAGCGATCGGCTGGCGTAACTAATAACCCTTTCAAGTCCGTGAGCCCTCTGCACAAGAACGGCGCCAAGACCTACGCTGCTTGCGTCAGTATGTATTTCTGTCTCGGCGAATTCATCGAAATGGGCAAGTAACGGAGGCGTCTGGAGGCGATGTTTAAGCTCCTGGAAAGCGTGTTCCTGTGGCGTTTCCCACTTAAACTCCACGTCGGCCTTGGTAAGGTTAGTGAGAGGATCGGCGATGTGGGCGAAGTTTTTCACGAACCGCCTATATAGGCACACAGGCCCAGAAATCGGCGCACGGCTTTCTTGTCAGTGGACGGTGGGAAGTCGGCGATGGCGGCTGTTTTCCGTGGATCGGGACGAACTCCAGACTTGCTGATAACGTGCCCCAAAAACAAGAGCTCCTCATACGCAAATCTGCACTTTTCTGGCTTCAGTGTGAGTCCGGAAGTCTTGATGGCTTGAAGTACAGCTTCAAGGCGCCGAAGATGCTCGTCGAAACTCGAGGAAAACACGACGACGTCGTCCAAGTACACAAGGCAAGTCTGCCACTTCAATCCTGCAAGTACTGTATCCATAACGCGTTGAAACGTTGCAGGCGCTGAGCAAAGGCCGAAGGGCATCACCTTAAACTCGAAGAGGCCGTCCGGTGTTATAAACGCCGTCTTCTCTCGGTCTCTTTCGTCGACTTCGATTTGCCAATAGCCAGTCTTGAGGTCCATTGACGAAAAGTACTTGGCGTTATGGAGCCGATCAAGTGCGTCGTCTATTCGTGGGAGAGGATACACGTCCTTTCTTGTGATTTTGTTCAGGCGGCGATAATCGACGCAGAAACGTAGGGTCCCATCCTTTTTCTTCACTAACACCACGGGGGATGCCCATGGACTCTTGGACGGCTGGATAATGTCATCCCGCAGCATTTCATCAACTTGTCTCTTCATGGCCTCACGTTCTCGCGTCGAAACCCTGTACGGACTCTGACGGAGTGGTCTGGCATTTTCTTCGGTTATGATGCGATGTTTCGTGATTGGGGTCTGCCGAATTTTCGATGACGACGAAAAGCAATCTTCGTATTGCAGGAGCAGGGCCTTGAGCTGTTCTTGCTTATCGTTCGGAAGTCTGGGATTGACGTCGAAAGCTATGGGAGGGGCTTGGTTCCTCTGAGCAGGTTCCGCAGAATCGGCGAGGGCGAAAGCACTGGTGGCTTCGACAATTTCTTCGATGTATGCGACCGTTGTTCCTTTGTTCACATGTTTGTACTCATTGCTGAAATTCGTGAGCATAACCGTTGCTTTGCCTCCCCGCAGCTCTGCAATTCCTCTTGCGACGCAAATATTTCGGGTGACCAACAGATGCTGACTGCCTTCAACGACGCCTTCCAAGTCAGGTGATTTAGGAGCGCCGACTGAAATAATGACGCTTGAGCGAGGCGGAATGGTGACTTGTTCTTCCAGCACATTCAAGGCATGGTGTCCTGACGGCGTGCGCGGCGGTAGTGCTTCTTCTGTGGATAACGTTATCGACTTTGTTTTTAGGTTGATGACAGCACCATGGAGGCATAAGAAGTCCATGCCAAGGATGACATCTCTCGAGCAACGCTGTAGGACTACGAAGTCTGTAGGATAAATACGGCCGTTAATGGTGACTCTCGCTGTGCAGATTCCTGCAGGCGTTACGAGATGACCTCCAGGCTGTGCGGATTTCAGGGCCTTTCCAAGCTGTCCTAACTTTCTTTAACTTCGTGGCGAACGACCCACTGATGACAGAATAGTCGGCTCCAGTATCGACGAGAGCGGTCACACTGTGGCCGTCGATAAGAACGTCGAGGTCGCTAGTTCGCCGTCTCGCATTACAGTTAGGGCGTGGCGTCGGGTCACGGCTGCGTCGGCTTGTTCCGCTGCTTCCATGTTGCGTCGTCAGGCCACCTTCGGTAAGTGAGCTTTCGCCGTCAGGGCTTTGCCTGGTTGGCGTTGTGTTCGGAAAGCTCCGTCGCGGCGTCGTCGTCGTCGGAGGATCTTCGGTAGTTCGTCGCACAGCAACCGCACCTCCACCGGTTGCTGCCCTTAGTTTCCCGGATACGGGCTAGGAGACCGGCCCCGCGTTGGGCCAGAGTACTGCCGGGGTGCGGTGACATGCGGCGGCTGGGCGACGGCGAACGGGAAGGACTTCGTGGTGTCCACTGAGTTCCTGTCAGGTAGTCGGCGATGTCACGTGGCCGATCTCCTGGCCGCGGACGCGGTGCATTGACGGCGAAGCCACGCAGTCCCATCTGTCGGTACTGGCAACGGCGGTATGTGTGCCCGGCCTCGCCGCAGTGGTAGCAGAGCGGGCGGTTGTCAGGTGCACGCCAAACGTCCGTTTTCCTCGGTGCACTGCGCCGGCCCGCTGGGGAACGGTAGGACATCGATGGGGTGGTGGTGGCGGTGGCGTCTGGCGACGGAAGTGCGACGGAGCGGCGTTTCGGCGTGGACGGGGAGGAGCGTTGTGGCGCACTGCAGCGGCGTAGCTCATAGTTTCTGGCTCGGGCGGCGGTGTTTCGGGAATTCGAAGCGATTGCCGGACTTCTTCTCGCACAATGTCTGCGATCGAATCCACTTGAGGCTGTGCCGAAGGCAACAGTTTGCGCAGCTCTTCCCGCACGATCGCTCGGATCGTTTCACGCAGGTCGTCGGAGTCACTGGCTTGAGCAGCAGCGCATTCTGGAGTCAGGCGACGATTATACTGTCTGGTGCGCATGTCCAGCGTTTTTTCGATGGTGGTCGCCTCGGATACAAATTCTTGGACGGTGTTCGGTGGATTCCTCATTAGTCCCGCGAAGAGCTCCTGTTTGACCCCTCGCATGAGGAAACGAACTTTCTTTTCCTCAGGCATGTCTGGGTCAGCGTGACGGAATAGGCGGGTCATCTCCTCTGTGAAAATTCCAACCTTTTCATTTGGTAGCTGAACCCGGGTCTCGAGTAGAGCAGCGGCCCTCTCTTTGCGAGCGACGCTCGCGAACGTTTGCAGAAATGCGCCGCAGAAGACATCCCACGTTCGGAGCGTGGACTCCCGATTCTCTAGCCAGGTCCTTGCGGTGTCTTCCAGGTAGAAGTACACACGACGGAGCTTTTCTTCGTTGTCCCAGTGGTTGAGGGCGGCCACACGGTCGTATGTTTCTAGCCAGGTTTCCGGGTCTTCAAACGATGAGCCATGGAACGTTGGTGGTTCCCTGGGTTGATGAAAGACGATCGCGGGCTGGGACGCTCGGTTGTCATTGTCGCTGCAGTCGAGGTCATGGTCCTTGGTCTTCCGCGCCTTGTCTTGTAGAAGGCCGTACTCCGGTGGGAGACCTTGCTGTCGGCGGCTTGTTCGCTGCTCCTGGTTGGCGTCGGTGTCTTCTCCGCGACGTGGGCTGGGTTCACGGCTTGACGGGGGCGTCCGGTACATGAACGAAGCAGCACCTCCACCAGATGTCACGGGGGTCGTGACGTGGCCGAAGACAGGAAACTTCGTGTTGGGATTTAACTGTTTATTTGGGCGAACCTGTGCCCGGTAAAGAGAAAGTCCTAATTACAGCAGCAGTCTTGCACAGATAGCAGTCTCGGACTGATACAAAGAGAAGTTTATTAACTTCAAACTCAAAAAACTCTTTACATCATTTATTCATACAGTGCTCGTTTAGACACCCCTCTTGTGCACTATGGGGCATACAAACTCCATTATCCATAGAGGAAACTAGCGGCACATACACAGATCCATACATATATATATACATACATACATATATATACATATACATACACATATACATACACATATATATTTATATATAAACTACGCATACATTCGTAAAAAAACCACAAATATATATATTTACAATCACATATACATATATTTACAACAGATCGTGAACATGGGTAGGCATATTTACAATACTTCGACTGGTGCTAGACATACACTTGTAACACAATACTTTGGGGAGAAGGGGTTAGTAGGGGATTATGGGGGTACGGAGTTTTGCACCTCTGACGAAAAAAAACTTTGTGTGCCAGCGGCGAAGGAACTGGTCCTCCCCGCCAGCTTCCAGTTGCTTGGCCAAGTACTGCACTATTTTCTGCCTGATCATGGCTAGTGCTGGGTAGGCCGCTCTCACTGGGGTGTTCTTTACCTCAGCAAGGCACCGGCGTTTCCAAATCACAAAGAGTGTGATGGAAATCACCAGCCTTGCGAAGCAGCCCCTATTCCTTTCGAGGGCCGGAGGAGGGCGGATGCTGAAGCACCTCGCAACCAGGCGCCATACCGACTTGGCCGCCCCGCATTCTAACAACGCGTGGGAGATCGTTTCCTCAGCGCGGCAATTAGGACACTGGCTATTCGGCGTGATGCCGAAACGGTGCAGGCGATGTCTCGTGGGCAAAACTTGCCACTTGCGCTTCCACTCGAAGTCATGTACTTCGCGCGGTCGGTACTTATTGATTTTTTGTTTGCACAGTCCTAGGCTTTTGATGTGCTCCTTTTCTTCTTCGGACAACTGGTTTTCTGTTATCGCTTCGACAATTCGGGCGGGTGGGTCCTTGTCAATGTCGCAGTTCGGGGCTTCTTTTTCTATGATCTTTGTCGTAGTTGCCGCCATCCTGTAAAAGTGTGAGGGCGCTTCCGCGCGCGGGCCAGTGTGTTTGTGGTTTTCCAGATAGTGCGTGATGGTGCTTGTCCAGTAGTTGATTAGATTCTTCCCAACGTAACTCGCTGCGTAATAAAGCATGCGGGTAATCTTGAGGGCCAGTATCTGGCTGGTCATTTGTACGTGTGGGAGGCCGAGGCCACCTTTGTCCTCGGGTAGTTGAAGGAGGTGTCGCTTGACTGGTGCCGGTTTCCCTTCCCATAGCAAGTCGGTGATCACGGCGTTCAGTTGGCTCGCGGTTTTCCTAGGGATCACCGCTACCCTACTGGCGTAGAACGCAAACGCGCAAACGGTGGTCCTTGCTGCTAGCGCTTTTTCACGTAACGTAAGGTTTAGGAGGCGAATGCGGGCAGCTGCCTGCTTTGCCCTCTCGAGGGCTCTCTGCCACGTGGCTGGTGCCACCCCTTCACTGGAGAAGTAGATTCCCAGTACTTTAACGATGGACACCACTTCGATGTTTCCTAGGGCTTCTCTAGGGAAAGTTCCAAATAGCATCGCCTTGCTCTTGTCCGCATTTATCGCCGCTCCGGATGCCTGCGCGTATCTTGTGAACGTCGCACTGAAGGCTTGGAGGCTGCTTTCATCCCGAACAAACAGGGAAATGTCGTCCGCGTATGCAAGCACTTTCACCTGCTCCTGGCCCGTCAGTGGGAAGCCCCGAATGCCTTCATGCGCAATAACACTTGTGATCAGCGGCTCGCACGACATGACAAAAAAGGTCGGGCCCAATGGGCATCCTTGCCTTATGCCTCTGCTATACTTGAATGCCGGCGTTGCGACTCCGTTTATCAGAACGGTGCAGGTTAGGTCCTCGTACAAAGTTTTTGCCAGTTTTATAAAACTTGCCGGTAAGCCAAACTCCTGCATCACGTCGAAGAGGTAATGGTGTCGTACCCTGTCAAAAGCTTTAGCTTGGTCTAGGGAAATGAAAACACCATTGAAACCTCTTGTCGTCGCGTATTCGAAAGAGTCACGGATCACTGTGAGGTTCGCAAAAAGCGACCTTCCTGGAATCGCGCACGTTTGGTACGGGCTAATGATGTCCGGTAACAGGAGCTTGAGCCTGTTGTTCAGTATGGTGGCTACCAGCTTGTAATCGGTGTTCAAAAGCGTGATTGGACGCCACGCCGTGGGCTCGTTTGGTTGTGCACCCTCTTTGTGTAGTAAGACAATTTTACCCACTCCGAAGGAGTCGGGTTTCTTAAAGGACCTGAAGATCGCATTTACCATCGCGAGCAAGGGTTCTTCGAGAACTTCGAGAAAAGTCACATAGAAGGCTGCAGTCAGGCCATCAGCGCCTGGGGCAGAATTGGGGGTCATGCTTCTTATGGCTTCGCGAAGCTCTGCAGGGGAGACTTCAGCGCTAAGGGTTGCTGGCTCCTCCTCCTCCTTAATTCGCTGCAGATGTTTGCATAGTTCTTTGACATGGTCGGGTCCCTGATTGGTGTCTATTGGTTCGGTGTCTTGGAACTGTATGCTGAAGTAGTCTCTGAAGATGTTCTCAATTTCTGCTGGGTCGTCGGTTACAGAACCGTCTAAGCGCTTTGCCTCTGTAATTCGCAAACAGCCATTTCCACGTACTTCCCTCACATCAACTCCGGTCGCCGTGCCCAACAGTCCATGCTCACTTTTAGGTCGCCTCATGGTATCTCTGAGGAGTTGATTGTATTGCTCCTCGAGCGAGGTCAGGTACTCTGTTGTACATGAGGTCAACGTGTCGGCTGCCTTGATGATCTGCATTCGGCGAAGAAGTTCTTTCATCTTTTGTGTATGACGTCTTTTTCTGGCTTTGCCTTCTTTTTGTAACAGGGCCTTCCATTCTTCCTTAAGTTTATCCCACAGAGGGGGGGTAATATGTCCGGCATTTTCTACTGATACGCTGATGGCAGCTTTCAAGTTTTCTACGCAAGTCTCATCTCTCAGCAGCTCAGCGTCTATTCTCCAGCTATTGTTATCAGAGTGCGGGCCGGGGGATCCCTTTACCATCGTGACAAGCGGGGCATGATCCGTCTTCTCTTTCAGGTTGGCCGGGAGCGCGAGTACTTCGCATCCTTCAACCAAAGGGAGGAGGAGGTCCGGAAAGTACATCCGGTCTATTCTACTTCCTGCTGATCAGAGGTACGGGTTGCTACGAAGCGGTCTTTATAGAGGTGTACCCATATGTCCGAGAGGTTTAGGTGCCGAAGGGTTTTCACCAACTCTTTTGCATTGTAGGTTGATCTTCCTTGGCTTGGCCCTCTCACGTCCCGGTTAGAATCTACCACGCAATTAAAATCACCGACCAGTACGTGGGGAATGGGCTCTAGGAGGAGTTCGTGCATCTCTTGAAAGAACTTATTCGTATGTTTTCTTGTCACGGGGGCATAAACGTTCACAATGCGAATCTTTTTGCCTTCGATGAAAATGTCAATCATTATGTACCGACCATTCGCCCCGAAAATACAATGGGATTTTGATCGAAATCTGCCTGATACAAATATTACTCCGACCCCGCATGCTCTCGTGGTCGCCAGAGAGAAAAAGGCGTCGGTCTGATGATCTCTGCGGAAATTAACCACATCCAGCGGCGTTCGGAAATTCGCCTCTTGAATAAAGAGGAGGTCTATGTTCTGGTTCCTAGCGAAACCTAGGATGGCTGCTTGTTTCGCCCTATCTCTAAACCCTCGGATATTCCACGTAGCCAATTTCAAAAAAGACATCAAAAACCTTAAAAAGAAGAAAACAAAACGCGGGAAGTATCGAGGCTAGCAAGCAGCGTGGCCGTCATCCGCCGATTGGGCACGATGCCAAGCGCTGGAGGGGAGCAGGAAAGAGGGGTGAGCGAATGCACCGAGCAAGATAACCGACAGCCGCGCGCCGACAGAAAGGGGCGAGGAGGGCGCTGCACAAGAAGGAGAAGGGAAGGCAAGTGGGACATAGTGCGGCCAGAGCGAACGAGGGGAAGGGAAAAGGGCCGTGAAGCCGACAGGGCAGGACGCGCCGCTTCAGTGACTTGCGTCTCGGGGCTTGGGGGGTGGTTCCCCTTCGCCCACACCGTCTTTCTCGAGCTTCTGAGCCTTCGCGTGTGGTGGAGCGTCGCTATCACTGCTTTGGCCTGCTGGCCCGGGTCTACGCTGCCGGGCCTCCTTGCTGGCTGCCCTCTCACCCAGATACCGCTTATCGTCATCAGGGCGTATTCGTGAGCGCGAGCGAGCTCTCTGCTCTAGCCCAGTGGCTATCTGTCCAGTTTTCGCGTCCGATTTCCGGCTTGGGCGTGCCGAATGGGAGGCGGGGGAGGAAGTCGGTGCAGCATGGTCGCATTCGCTGTCGCCGGGTAGAAAGTAATACCCTTTACTTTTTATGAGGGCGTCGTCGCCGGCTGGGTCTTGGGTGCCGGCCTCCAAGGCCGGGCTGGTCACTGGGACCCGGACGTTGACGGGTGTGTTTGATAAAGCAAGGAGGGCCTCTCCCTGCTCGTTGGACTCGGGGGTTGCTTCAGCCGCGGTCAGCGAATTCCCGCAGTCATCCCGGCTCGCCGAGGGTGGAGGCGGCTTAGGGGGGGACGATTGCGCCGAACCCGTCTCGATATCGCTAGACTCTGTTTCAGTCGACCTGGTGGTAGTCTCGTCAAAACTCCCGAGCCTCTCCCCCTCACTGGCGGACGGATCGCCCATGCCACTACCTGAAATCAGATCGGAGTCTAAGTCGCGGTCCCCGGAAGGGGATTCCCCTCTCGGTTGTGCGGGATGCGGAACTGGACGTAAGAACCTGCATACGCGGCGAGTTAGTTGCTCGGGCAGAGGCGGGGCCGCTTGACTGAGAGTGCGACAAAGCGGATTCAGATAGCGAGGGGAAGCCGCGGGCGGCCGAAGCGTATGAGCGCTTACGAAAGCACTCGCGTGTTCCGTGGTGACCCCCGCAACGTTTACAGTCTGCCGAGCAGCCCTCAGTATCGTGGCCGAAGGTGCCGCACCGCTTACAGTACGCCGTGGTGCACGCAGTCGCCATATGCCCGACTTCACCACAACGCGCGCACACCCGGCGCATGCCTCTGTACTCGCACATGACTTTGTGCCCCGCAATAGTGATGAAATTGGGGACTGGGCGGCACATCTCAATTTTAACCACACGTACCCCGTTTAACTTGGTCTGGCGAGTGGCTAGGGTGGCGAAGGAAATGCCCTTCACTTTACCAAACTGGGCTAAGGCGTTGCTAAGGGCCTCGTCTGATAGAAAAGCGGGGTAACGGTAAATGTTCACATATGTGACCGGCGGCCCGACTGCCTCTACTGGCACCCTCGCCCCGTTCACTTCAAATCCTTCCGCCACCATTAGCTTCGTCGCCTGGCCAGCATTGCGGGTGCATACAAGAAATTTTGCGCCCCCCATATGTTGCAGTACTAATACGCTGTCGTCACCAGCTGTCTCTTCAATTGCGTCAATTAACTCATCGACGGAGATATCGCCCTCGGGCGCGGAAAACATGAAACAATTCTCCCTCACCGGGAGTTCAAATGGCGTGGCCATTCTGGTGGGTGGATCCCGCAAGCCGCCGGTTGGGCGTGGCTCGTGGGTGACTTGTAACGTGCAGTCGAGCTGCACTCTGGTAGGAAGCGGCTCAGCCGAGGTGGGCGCCGCGCAGGTCTTGGTGGTACCAGGTGGACCGCAGGGGGACTCCGGGACGGCGGGCGTGAACCGGGGACCTTGCACCTCCTCCTGGCATGGGGTAGGCGGGCTCCAGGCAGCAAGGCCCGAGACCCAGGGGCGGCGGTCGCGCGTACAAGACGCCGGTGCCGCGTAGACTTCTTTTGCCGACTTGAAACCCTGGGGTCGACGTCCGCGTGACGTGACCCCGGGTCTCGCTTGAGGACTCGAGAAGAGACAGCTAGACCGGCGAACGGAGCGTCGGCCTTCGATCAACAACTGACAAGCGGCGAAGCGCGTCGGCATTTATACTCTTGCCGTCGAATGTTCTAGCGTTATCGCTGGCGGTGGCGTAGCTTCCAGAACAATCTGTACCGTTCGCACAGTGGGCGTGATCTTATCGAAATGATCTACTACAGTCCGGAACCTTCTAGAAAACTGCAGGCGCGGTTTGCGCTGAGAATCGTGTGGTGTTTTGGGACGATAACAAAAACTTGGGAAATGGAACGTGGCAATATGACGTAGTTTTTATTGCAAAAAAAACAATTTTCCCTCCAAAAAAACTAAATATTGCCAATTTTAAATTGTGGGGGTATGACAGCCCCTGTAAAGTTGTTTCTTGTGCAGAAGCCATATTTCGGGGTCACAACTATAGAGCGTTAGGTGGCGTTGTGCTTGCGAGCGTTGATCACCACTATCATCATCATGGTTAGAAAACGTTAGCGCTGGCGGTGACTTCTGGCGGAAAGCCTTGGTGGAGGCGCGCAAGAAATAAGCTGGTCTCTTTTGGCCTTGTGCGGTAGCGCGGTCGGTTGCCTCCAGCGGTGAGTTCGTGGACGGCACCGCGGGCCGTTTGCGGTTGGCCCACGTGGTGAGTCAAGCGTTTGCGACACCGCCTTGTTTGTCATGCATCGGAGTGTTGTTTAATATTGTCTAGGGATGTCTTAGAGCGTTGATCACGATTGATATTATAATAATTCGGTTGACTATATCGTCGATCAAAATCAGTTAAATAAATGTGTGTTGATTTGTTTGGTTGGGACCGCCTGCGTCTGCTGTGTCCGTTCACTTCGAGAGCGTGGTGCTCTCACCAATTTCGAGACTCCACCCTGGTGTCCAGCGTGGGGCTCCTGGACCTTCGGATGACAGTTTTTGTGGTTCGGTACAAGCGTTTGTCAGAGCAGGGGTAGAGAAGGGCTAGGAGGACATCTTTGCTAGCGTCGAAGGTGTGCTTTGTTGAGAGCGAGGAGATTGGTTTCGTGACGTGTTTGAGCTTGTCGACATGATGAATTTGTTTTTTTTTTGCCCGCAAGTAGTTTTAGATGCGGAGCATCTAATACTCGAGGCTTGTAGTGCGGCGCCGTCCGCAAGCTTCCTCCTCCTTCTTCCACCATCTGTGCATCCCTTCCTCCTCTACACACGGCGCGCGCTTCACTCCTCCACCATCTGTGCACCCTTCCTCCTCTACACACCGCGTGCGCTTCTCCTCTTCACGAACATTTGCTAGCTGTATAATGTAGCGCGCATGCGCCGTCACGCTTCGAGAACATCGGCAGCTGATGCGCGCGCATGCGCCGTCGCGCTTCGAGAACATCGGCAGCTGACGCGCGCGCATGCGCCATTGCGCTTCTCCCCCTTCTCGAACATTCGACAGCTGACAGTGCATGCGCCGTCGCGCTGTATATATACTCAAGGTCGGCGCTCGCTCGCTCAGTTGCCGCTCGTCGGTTGGTTTGTACGGCGCGTCGACGTCCCAAGGTCGCGGTGAAATGAATTTCAACGAATCCACAAACACAATGATCGACGTCCCTTCGACCAGCGCCGCCCTTTCGCATACGTGTGTACGTGTTCACTCATTTAACACCCCCTCCTACAACCACATTAACCAATTTAGCCATCGACCCAAGTAAGTCGCACTTTAACACTTCGTTAACCAATTATATGCTCCGCATCCTCCTCAGTGTTCCCCCCAGGGAAGCTGCGGGCAATTTTTTTCGGAATTTTTTGGACCACGATGATTCGGTATGCCGGTGGCATGCCAACCGTCGCTGGCGGGAAAGCATCTGCCTCTCTCCGAGCCAGGCAAGAGGTGGCGCAAGACAATGGCACCTTCTACAATACCTCGTCACTGGACCAATGGTGCGGCAACTCATCATTGCGGCGGCCATCCACTTGGAAATTCGTAAAGGAGAACTGGCAGAGCGGCTGGCTGATCACTTTACAGAACTGCCACCAGCCTATCCTGCAGCCCTCGCCGCCACGCCTGCTCCCGAGGAGCCGCAAGGTCACCACCTTCCCTGGACAGCTAGCCAGATTGCAACTTGGAACACAAACTGAATGTTGTTTTAGCCAGAATTAAGCACCGTAGTTCCCCTGGTGCCGACGACATCACATGCCAGATGCTGCGCAACCTGAATGTAGCCTCACCACGACACCTGTTGAGGACTTTCAATGGCATCTGGACGAGCGGCGCCCTACCTGAGGCCTGGCTGACCGCTCCTCGTGGTCGCATACCGCATCCTCGTGGTCGAGAAAAGTACGATCTGCTGGGTCCTGGACCCACCTTCTCTCCGCCCTGCGCCTCGCAGCCCGTAAGTTCAAGTGATGGAGATATGGCACAGGATGGTGATCTCACACCCTCTACTGGATGGTTGCCGCCTGTGCTGCAGCTGCTACCAGATTCAGGAAATCCTGATCCTCTGGGATGTCTTAAAGCTACTTTCGGAAAGCTCGCTAAACGATTATGCTACACAGTCTTTTCCTTGGGAGCTTTCCTTCCACAGGTAAGATGACGATCTATAGGTGGTCTGAACCCCAACAGACAAGCTCCGTTGCTCAATCGTACCGGGCTCCTTCACTGGCCAGGGTGGTGTCGATGGTGGAGTATGACGATCTGTCTGTTCTTCGAACGTAGGTAAAGGATCCGGTGTTCAAAACTTGAAGGCCCAATTGATGGATAACGTCCACCAGATCCCTTCTTCTAGCGGAACAGGTGAGACTCCGCGTATAGTGTGATGAGCGTTCATGTCCCCGCATTGGAGCTAGTCGCTTCCGAATCCAGCTGTGACCTATAGCAGCATAGTGGCGTCCCACCGGTGTCTGGGTCACACATGAGAGAGCACTAAGCTCTCCAAGTTTCGAGGCGAATAGAGCACCATTAGAGTTGAGAATTGAGGGCTGAAGACACTGGGTCCCCAAGCTGCGTTGCGTCGGTTGCTCTTGCGTTCTGAGGATCAGCTGAGTTTAATATATAGGTCAAAACGCCGGCTGTCTTCGGTCAAACGCACAGGGCGCCACACGTGTCCACATACCATTCTGTCCGTTCGTTAGTTCTAGCTTCCATCCGTCCATCTGTCTGTCCGTCCGTCTATCTGTACGGTACGTCATTCTGTCTGCACCTACTCAGTCAGTCATCGAACTCGGTGAGTCGTCGAACTAGGTGGTCGCTAACCACGACGAGCTAGGAGGAGCAGACCCATGGCCGGGAGCTTCGTTCCTAAAAGTAGATAACGATTAGAATAGTATAGGCACTCTTCTACTATGCAAGAGAGCTGAAAGCCGTCCCGGGGACCTCACACTTGGTGAGGCCGTAGCAACAACAACAACGAAAAATCCCAGGCATGCGCGGAAGGCACAGCACAGTAACAGTGAAAGCTAGAAGAGCGGCCTTTCAGAGCCTTTCCTTAACACTCATTCAGTAACTGCTGCAAGGACACTTGCTTGATTCCCGCTTTGACATTATTAATAAAAATTTTAGGGCAGTAGATTCGCTATGCTATTTTTCGGCATTCTTCCGAGAAGCGTGGTATGCGCTAGACTATTGCGAGGAATTTCGTGCTAATTGTTCGTGCAGTGGCTGACGACGATGGTGAATTATGCCTGAAGTGAGTATGCGCCGCAGTTTATAGCTAAAGAAAAACAAGCTTTTGTAATGGGTTCGAGCATTGGACGACCCACTCGTTACGCTATTAGCATTGTGCGACGACTGCTTGATCTTTCGCTGTTTTTAAAACGCTTTGTAAGTCGTACTAACGCGATTGCTTTACCGACATTAAGCCTGCCTAAGGCAAGTTTGCGAACAAGGCCTACGCACCGGCGTGGCTAAGAGGTAGAATACAGGGGTGGCACGCAGCGGACCCGGGCTCGAGCCCCACTGTGTCATTGGTATGCTAATTTCGCGCGATGTGGTTACGGACACCGGCGGCGGCGGACAACTACGGCGCTGCGCGAGACCCGAGTTTTGCTCTCATACCAGCTTTCGCTCTAAAATTATACCATAGAGTAACATAGTAATGTTACCGTTCACCACGTCACAGAAACAGGCCACGAGGTCAAGTTTCAGTGGCTTCCTGGCCATTGTGGGATCAGTGGCAATGATTCCGCAGACAACGCGGCTCGCACATTGCACCAAGAAGAGCACACCCTTCCGATTCTTTTGTCAAGGACTGACGCTGCAAAGCAACTTCGTCACCTGGCACGTAGTCTGAGTCTGCAGGAGTGGAACACCCCAAGCACAAGATATACGAGACTATACCAAATCAACCCTCGACTGGAACTTCGACCTCCATCCGGACTTCGTCGACGTGAAGCTTCACTTCTTTGTCGGCTTTGGTGGGGGTTGCCTTCACAAAAAGCATATAGAACCCTCATCGGATTGACCAACAATGTGGAATGCGACGTCTGCTGCACCCAAGAAGACATCGACCATCTGATATGTCATTGCCCTCGATTTGCCTCTGAAAGACAGAAGCTTTCGAACGCATTGCGACAATTGGGCGATCGGCCACTCTCTGGGCAGATGCTACTGGAACACCGTCATCCCCTTTCGTCGGCTCAAAAAGCAGTCAAAGCTGTCTTGTGCTTTTTGAGGACTACAGGCCTACGTGACCACCTTTAACTTTTGTGTAGTGCCACCACTGCATACGCGCCAGCCGATTGACTGACAATCCTCCCTTTTTTGTTTTTCTCTCTCTTTTTCTCTTCTCTTTCCTCTCTCTCTCATCTTTATGCCCCCTTCTCATTCCCCCAGCGTAGGGTAGCAAACCGGGCATGTGCCTAGTTAACCTCCCTGCCTTCCCTCTTGTTGTTTATCCCCCAACCTCCTTACTCTATGGTAAAACTACTTGCCTAATGCATTCGCATTGGTTGCACCATGACCTTGGTAGCACGAAACGTGAACTACGTTCACCGTTCAGCGTGTATTTAAAAAAAGGGTACCGATGTAAGAGTACCAGGTTATCTACTATGGCAGAGCATAGGGCCGTCTTGGGGGCGTCACACTTGATATGTGTTTAGAAAAAGTTGTTTACGATTTAGAGTACTTATTACTCTACAGCAAAAGAGGAAAAAAGCCGTCCATTGAGCTTCACATTTTTAAGTACGTAGTCGTCTAGAGAAATTTATTCTCACGAACAGTAAACATTGTAGCAGAGCTGCGCCAGCATGACGTCACCAGGCCAAGCATCAAGCACGATGCACACGTTACCTTTACGTCACGGGTCTACTAATATAAGATCACCGTCGCCTCAGCAATAAACGCTTTTCACTGTTCGACTACCTGCTTGCTTACAAATATCAGTTACGATCCAACAGAACGTCGCGATGGAACACAACATCCACAGACACACCAAAAATTGTTACAAAAAAGAATATTTACATATGTACACGGAACACAACATACACAGGTCCACAATAACTGTTACAAAAAGATACGGTTACATATGTACAATACATGGTGAACGAAGGACATACAAATGAAATTTAAAGATCTATATGTTAGGTATTTTTATAGCATTTAGAAGGTATATGTGCGAGCACCAAAGAAACATTAACCTACCAAAACCATGCAGGCAGGCATGAAAACAAGCTTTACGAGTCTCTCGCAGACGAACACAAAAGGGCAGGAGCAGTGTCGAAGGAACTTCTCCTCACCCAAAAAGAAGAGTTTCTCCGTCAAAACAAATAGCAGTTCTTTGTACAGTTGCTCCAAAATCGAGAAGAGAGCGTGACGGTGACGATCTGCGGCAACCACCTCACAGCGATTGCGTCATAGACAGTAGGCACCAGTAACAATGAGAAGGCAGCCGAAGCGGCTTCGAGATCAACTTCCAGAATGTAAATGTGTTTAGAAACAGTGGGTGACGATTTAGAGTACTAGTTACTCTACTAAGAGAGCTTTAAGCCGTCCCGTAGCTGTACGTTTAGAACGAATTTTTAACGATGTCGAGTACTTCGTATACTCATCTATGAGAGAGCATGGAGCCGTCCCGCTAAAAGAAAAGGATGTGTGTAACAAAGTAAATCAACAATTTACAGTGTGTGTGTGGGGGGAGGGGGTAGTAATAGTAGGTAACGATTTAGATAGACTACTTGGTACTTTACTATGGGAGAGCTTATAAACAGCCGTCCCATGGGCCTTAATGCCACACTAGGAAGTAGGAAGTAACAGCAAAAAAAGTTCCACCATGGGCCCACACGACCGTTTGTGTGTTTAGAAAAAGTTGTTAACGATTTCGAGTGCTTAGTACTCGACTATGGTAGAGCCTATAGCCGTCCCAGTACCACAACAGATCTTATTGTGTGACTACCAACACGGTTAGCGCACTACAGATTGGTGCTTTTTTTATAAACACACATGTAAGTGCCACTGGTTTTTCGTCAAAAAACGTTGAATTCGTGCCAAACTTCCGCGAAGATTTTGACATCGCTCCGTGTCATACTAATTGTTTCGTGTAGGAACGTCGTACCTTTAATTACTATTGCGTGTAGCGTTTGTGTTAGCAGCGAAAAATACTGATGGTCGCAACCGAAATCTTGTAGCACGACTCTCTCACACATATGAATGGCAACTGAGCCGCAGGTTTGGGGGCAGTGAATTTTTTATATTTGCATTTTGATTATTTGTTCTTGGATAGTAACCCACTGTAGTGGAACCAGCGCCGGATGTTTCCACGGCCGCCCTGGCGATGAAAGCACGCACTTCTCAGCCGCTCCCGAAGATGACACTGGCGGCTGGCAAAGGTAGTGTGGGCGCGCGTCGCCGTAACAAAACCAAAGGGTACTGGCGGTACTGCTGCGCATTCAAGTAAAACAATATGTACAGAGAGGGAGGACATATCCGTCTACGTTTTTCCTTCTTATTCAAATTATTAGGAGAGGAGGCGGCGTTGCAACCGAACGGTAAGGCGAGCCAACGGCGAGCAAAGTGTGTTCTGCTCTCGCTCTCCTGTCTAGTGCTGTCGGGGTAGTTCTCAAATCGAATAGCGCGTGTCTGCCACATTTATTCGATAGTGAAGACGACCACAAGAGAAAGCAGGAGCCAATCAGTCGAATTGTCCATAACAGACCTCGTCCTTTAGAACGCGTGAGTGCTAAGGTCCGAACTCGGAGTTTTCGCGTGCTTTTTTAGATGCGGAGCATCTAATACTCGAGGCTTGTAGTGCGGCGCCGTCCGCAAGCTTCCTCCTCCTTCTTCCACCATCTGTGCATCCCTTCCTCTACACACCGCGCGCGCTTCACTCCTCCACCATCTGTGCACCCTTCCTCCTCTACACACCGCGTGCGCTTCTCCTCTTCACGAACATTCGCTAGCTGTATAATGTAGCGCGCATGCGCCGTCACGCTTCGAGAACATCGGCAGCTTAGCGCGCGCATGCGCCATCGCGCTTCGAGAACATCGGCAGCTGACGCGCGCGCATGCGCCGTTGCGCTTCTCCCCCTTCTCGAACATTCGACAGCTGACAGTGCATGCGCCGTCGCGCTGTATATATACTCAAGGTCGGCACTCGCTCGCTCAGTTGCCGCTCGTCGGTTGGTTTGTACGGCGCGTCGACGTCCAAGGTCGCGGTGAAATGAATTCCAACGAATCCACAAACACAATGATCGACGTCCCTTCGACCAGCGCCGCCCTTTCGCATACGTGTGTACGTGTTCACTCATTTAACACCCCCTCCTACAACCACGTTAACCAATTTAGCCATCGACCCAAGTAAGTCGCAATTTAACACCCCATTTCACAACCACGTTAACCAATTTAGCCATCGACCCAAATAAGTCGCACTTTAACACCCCGTTAACCAATTATATGCTCCGCATCCTCCTCAGTGTTCCCCCGAGGGAAGATGCGGGCAATTTTTTTTTGTTTAAAAATGTCATATTATTAATAAAGGCATATCTCCTGGTCGGAGTAGCCGCTATTGGGTTTTTAATACGTGTAGCTCCCAGTAGTGGGCCCATCGCTGAAGGCCGGCTGATGTCGGAAGGCCCTCTGTGAAGTGGTTACGCCACGTTAAACGTCCGCCTCCTTATATATTTCTGATGTCAGTAGCTGACGGTTGAAGAATAAACATCAAGGCATTGCATTCATTGCTTTGCTTTGTATTTTTTGGGGGGAGGGGGGAGGCTGCGTCGCTTGAAGGGCAGTCGGGCGAGCACTAGCTCGAGGCATCATGAGACTGCTTGTAAACACTTAGTTGTAGTAACGTCTTTTAGATGTGGAGCATCTAATACTCGAGGCTTGTATTGCGGCGCCGTCCGCAAGCTTCCTCCTCCTTCTTCCACCATCTGTGCATCCCTTCCTCCTCTACACACCACGCGCGCTTCACTCCTCCACCATCTGTGCACCCTTCCTCCTCTACACACCGCGTGCGCTTCTCCTCTTCACGAATATTCGCTAGCTGTATAATGTAGCGCGCATGCGCCGTCACGCTTCGAGAACATCGGCAGCTGACGCGCGCACATGCGCCGTTGCGCTTCGAGAACATCGGCAGCTGACGCGCGCGCATGCGCCGTTGCGCTTCTCCCCTTCTCGAACATTCGACAGCTGACGCGCGCATGCACCGTCACCCACCATCTGTGCCGCGCGCGCTTCTCCCCTTCGAGAACATTCTACAGTTCTCCTGATTCTCCAGTGGACGCGCATGCGCCGTCGCGCTTCGAGAACATTCAACAGCTGACAGTGCTTGCGCCGTCGCGCTGTATATATACTCAAGGTCGGCGCTCGCTCGCTCAGTTCCCGCTCGTCGGTTGGTTTGTACGGCGCGTCGACGTCCAAGGTCACGGTGAAATGAATTCCAACGAATCCACAAACACAATGATCGACGTCCCTTCGACCAGCGCCGCCCTTTCGCATACGTGTGTACGTGTTCACTCATTTAACACCCCCTCCTACAACCACGTTAACCAATTTAGCCATCGACACAAGTGAGTCGCAATTTAACACCCCGTTAACCAATTATATGCTCCGCACCCTCCTCAGTGTTCCCCCGAGGGAAGCTGCGGGCAATTTTTTTGAATCGCGTTTAGATAGCTGGCAGCTAGAAAACCGCTTCGACGCTTGGAGTGGCCATAGCTTCTCTAACCAACGTTCTCTTTATTTGCGCGATATCTGGTCCAAAAGATACAATTTGTTAGTTTCACTTAAGCTCTTTTCAATGAAGGCGTTACCAACAAATTGTATTTTTATACCAAGTGTAAGGCTTGACGTTATCTGCGAGGAGCACTCGGTGCATGGTGTTGCCGTTTCAAAGGTCCGCGCACTTGCCGCACGCGCAGGAAACTTTCTGCACGTGCTGTGTTCAATATCCGTGTGGCAACTTGAATGGCTAGAGATCCACAAAACACCTCTTGCACGTCGATGTACGTTCAGCACGAACGAATGGACCCCAAAAATGGCGCCACGATGGTGTGGCTGCCTTTCGATTAAGGCTCAGTGCAAACCCCACATATGGCCGCTCCAGGAAAGGAAGTACTCTTCGCACACTGAGTTCGCGTTGAGAGTACAACACGCAGAAGGGGGTACGGCCCGTCTGTAATGCCTGCCGAAATAAAGCGCGCTAGTGACCGCCCTTTTAAAATCAAAGCTCGCATTCGCTGCTCTAAGGTCATAACGCCTGCATCCTCCACCCCTCCTTGCATTCTTTCATGCTCCTTGAAGACGTGTGCGTCCCTCTCTGCTTGAGTAGCAGTCGATGTGCAGGCCGGCATGCAGGATGATGTTATCGCGTGCGCGCTCCTTGCAACCAAGATAGGTCATCTTTTTTAATATCTTTCGTTCACATAACCCCATTTTGGCGAGAAACATTGTTTTATACAAATATGACGAAGTTTTTTGCAAAAACAATTTTCTCAGAAAAAATTAAAATTGCCAATTTCAGTTTGTGGTGGTATGAAAGCCCCTGTAAAGGGGTTTCTTGGGCAGAAGCCGTATTTCGAGGTCACAACTATTGAGCGGTAGGTGTCGTTGTGCTTGCGAGCGTCGATCACCACTATCTTCATCATGGTTAGAAAACGTTAGCGCCGGCGGTGATGCCTGGCGGAAAGCCTTGGTGGCGGCACGCAGAAATAAGCTGGTCTCTTTTGGCGTGGTGCGGTAGCGCGGACGGTTGCCTCCAGCGGTCAGTTCGTGGACGGTACCGCTGGCCGTTTGCGGTGGGCCCACGTGGGGAGTCAAGTGTTAGCGACACCACCTTGTTTGTCATGTGGTTGAGTGTTGCTTAATATTGTCTAAGGATGTCTTAGAGTGTTGATCACGATTGATATTATAATAATTATGTTGACTATATCGTCGATCAAAATCAGTTAAATAAATGTGTGTTGATTTGTTTGGTTTGGACCGACTGCGTCTGCTGTGTCCGTTCACTTCGAGAGCGTAATGCTCTCGCCAATTTTGAGACTCCACACTGGCGTCCAACGTGGGGCTCCTGGACCTTTGGATGACAGTTTTTGTGGTTCGGTACAAGCTTTTGTCAGAGCCGGGGGTAGAGAAGGGCTAGCGGGACTCTTTGCTAGCGTTGAAGGTGTGCTTTGTTGAGAGCGAGGAGATTGGTTTCGTGACGTGTTTGAGCTTGTCGACATGTTGAATTTGTTTTTTTTTTGCTCGCAAGTAGTTTTTGTTTGTTGTCGTTGGTTCTCAAGAACTTTGTTGAGTTGGTACGACAGCCATGCGCTCTGCATCCTGAGGTGAGCAAAGCTTAGAGCACATGTATTGCAGGCCAAGCCCGAAGCGAGTGTCTTCGGAAGCGTGGGTGGTCTGATTTTCTGTGATTTTCTGTGTGATTTTCTGTGATTTTCTGTGAATTTTTTGTGCATCTTCTATCCCTTTGAACTCAGTGACTCGGGCGTCGTTGCTGTCTGGTATTGCGGCTTGACGCCGAGGTATGGTGGCTAGAAGGAGAGGTGTCAGCATCGTCCCGGTCGCACCTTGAAAGGAGGCGTGCTCGTATTTCATTTCGCCGCGCAGTGGCGTGCAAGTCGCCACCGTTATCGGTTAGAGCTCTTGCCAGCCAGTAGCGCGGCACATTTAGTCGCTTGCTCGTGTGCTGGCAAGTCGCAACGTCTGCGCTTTACTTATTTAGACTTGTTCGGGATCAATACGTGCCAATGTGACCAAGCAACAGTGATGAGTAAACAGCCAACACACTGCTTTGCACCTGGATGCCATGCGGGATATGCTTCGGCCCACAAACAAGGGAAGAAAGCGTCTCTCTTCTCTGCTTCCACCGACGATGAGCAGCGCAAGGCCTGGGAGCGCACGATTTCTCGCGCTGACAAACCACTGGAAAAGAACTGCGTTGTGTGCGAAGCTCATTTCGACGAAACATTCATCGTCCGTAGCTACAAGCATGTTATCAACGGGTTCTTAACCGCTTGGGAAAAAGCTGTACCTAAGAAGGGTTGTTTCTAGAGTGAATCAACTGCCAAAGGACTCCTCCGTCGCTCTAACCAGAACCGTTTCCATCCGGCACTATGTGACGAAAACCTTGGGCTATAAATACTTTACGACGTCTCGCCTCTGCCACGACGCACTTAAAATTTTTTTCGGAATTTTTGGGACCACGAAGATTCGGTATGCCGGTGACATGCCAACCGTCGCTGGCGGAAAAGCATCTGCCTCTCTCCGAGCCAGGCAAGAGGTGACGCAAGACAATGGCGCCTTCTACGATACCTCGTCACTGGACCAATGGTGCGGCAACTCATCATTGCGGTGGCCATCCACTTGGAAATTCATAACAAGAACTGGCAGAGCGGCTGGCCGATCACTTTACAGAACTGCCACCAGCCTATCCTGCAGCCCTCGCCACCACGCCTGCTCCCGAGGAGCCGCAAGGTCACCACCTTCCCTGGACAGCTAGCCAGATTGAAACTTGGAACACAAACTGAATGTTGTTTTAGCCAGAATTAAGCGCCGTTGTTCCCCTGTTGCCGACGACATCACATGCCAGATGCTGCGCAACCTGGATGTAGCCTCACCACGACACCTGTTAAGGACTTTCAATGGCATCTGGCTGAGCGGCGCCCTACCTGAGGCCTGGCTGACCGCTGCGGTGATGCCGATCGGGAAAACAGACCACTCTTGTGCCGCCATAACATCCTATAGGCCCTTCTCTCTCACCTCTCCTGCCTGCAAGCTCATGGAAGCCATAGCACTGGTACGCTTAAATTGGATTACGGGAGCAAAGGAGTTTATACCAGAAACGCAGACAGGCTTCCGGCGCCACCGATGCGCAGAATACTCAATAGCAGGCGTCGTTTGTACTTTGGAGGAGGCCTAAAGCAACGGCGAAGTAGCCCTCCAGGTCCAGAGCGCTTTTAACTGCCTGCCTTATACAGCCATATATACTGCTTTGGACAAACTCGGTATCGTAGGACCAGTAGACTCCTACTCTGTGGTGGTCACCTTACATGACCACCTTATATTTTTTTTTAAACTTGTGGGATTTCGAATTGGCGAGCGCCATGCTCTTGGAGTGAACGGACACAGTAGACACGGTTGGAACAAACCAAACATGAACTCACAATTATTTAACTGCTTTTGATCGATGATATCGTCAGCCGAATTATAACGACTCACTAGGCACAAGGCTCTGCGCAGCTGCCTGCCGCACGTCGCACAATTAGGTCGATCGTGGCGCTTAGGTGGTGCACTGCTTCCCTCAGTTTTTTTTTTTTTATCTTGCGGTGCATGAGTTAGGAAAAGCAACGTTTGCTTTAATAAATGCGAAGCATTTCTTAGCGAACTTCGGTGACTTTGAGCGTATCTATCTATCTATCTATCTATCTATCTATCTATCTATCTATCTATCTATCTATCTATCTATCTATCTATCTATCTATCTATCTATCTATCTATCTATCTATCTATCTATCTATCTATCTATCTATCTATCTATCTATCTATCTAGCCGCCTACGACTTCTAGCTCCCATTGCTGTTTAGATAATGGTATCGATACCAAACTTGGTATGGTATAACATAACTGTATGAAGAACATATTTGACCAGTCATCACATGAAAATCTTGACACGAATGTGATAACTTACATTTCATATTCCTGAAGCTCTTTTAGTAGTTTCGGTCACATGACATGTTGCAAAACTGGTATGGTATGACATGGTTGCATGGCGAACACACGCGACAGACCCTAACATAAAAATCATGACATGTGTGTCATGTAACAACCTGACTACATGCACGCTCATGATGCGCTCGCAGCCGTTTCACTAACGTCACATATACCAAGTTGGGTATTATGGCACGTGAATGGATGACGAAGGTATGTGACTGTTGTAAACATGATAATCATGAGATGCGTGTCATGTAACAACATGACCACATGCCACGCTCATGATGCGCTGGCGGCCGTTTCGCCTGCTTCACTTATACTAAATTTGGTATTAAGGGACGTGAATGGATAAATAAGGTATGATACTAGTGCAAATATGATAAACACGAGATGCGTGCCACGTAACAACATGACTACATGCTACGCCCATGATGCGCTCGCGGCCGTTTTGCTAGCTCCATATATACCAAATTTTGTGTTACGTGGCGTGAACTAGTGCCAACATGATAATCCCGACACGTGTGCCATGTAAGAACATGAGAACATACCACGCTCATAGCGTGCTCGCGGGCGTTTAGCTAGCTCCACATATATTAAATTCGGTATCACGTGACGTGAACAGGTGACGAAAGCAAACGACACATCCAAACATGAAAATCATGACACGGAAGTCATTTGCGGCATTTTACCTCCACCTCGTAACGTTGTACTGATTATAAAGTGACATGACAACCTGTCTAGTTCGTGCTTCGCATATCATCGATTCCCACTGTACGTAGGATCTTCCATTTTTTTAGCAGGTTGTCTCGGTCGCCGCCGATGTATCAGCTAGCAGTACTCACCATCGTACCATGTGGGCGAGGAGCCGAAGCTGCCTTCCCTTTGCCATACTGCATTGTTCTTTCGAGTGTTTTCAATCTACGCGGCAGGAGTGATGTAGCCCGTGGCTGGCTGTCTTCTGCGCATCGTCAGTGCCGCTGGCCAAGAATGTGGTCGTGAGGTCGGGCAATGGAGATGCCTGGGACCTGCGCAACTGGCTGCAGTCCGGCGCTGTCGTGAGTGTGGGTCGCAATCGGAGGGCGTGTTGGCGCGAGTGGCGGTTCGTCGTGCCGACGGCAACGTTGCTGTTGCGGAACCAGCACTGAAGTGAAGTCATCGACCAGAAGTGCAGCAGGGTCGACCGGTGGCGGTGTCGTCGTGCACGGCCGTTCTTTAGAAACATGTGTAGTCATTTTTTGTTACAGCTTGTGTAGCTGATTTCTTTCATGTTTTTTTCAGGATGTGGTTTGAAATAATGTGGGGGTGCTGACACATTCTGTAAGGTTGTTTGCGTCATGAGGCACACATGTCTCACGCAGAAGCTGTATTTCGGAGTCACAACTATTAAGCGGTAGGTGGCGTTATGCTTGCGAGCGTTGAACACCACTACCATCATCATGGTTAGAAAACGTTAGCGCCGGCGGTGACTCCTGGCGGAAAGCCTTGGTAGAGGTGCGCAAGAAATAAGCTGGTCCCTTTTGGTGTGGCGCGGTAGCGTGGACGGTTGCCTCTAGCGGTGGGTCTGCCGTGGACAGCACCGCGGGACGTCTGCGGTGGGCCCACGTGGTCAGTCAGGCGTTAGCGACACCACCTTGTTTGTCATGTGGTTGAGTGTTGCTTAATATTGTGTAAGAATTTCTTAGCGCGTTGATCACGATTAATGTTGTAACTCGGCTGACGATATCATCGGTCAAAAGCAGGTAAATAAATGTGAGTTCATGTTTGGTTTGTTGCGACAGTGTCTACTGTGTCCGTTCACTCCAAGAGCATAGCGCTCATCGATTCGAAATCCCACAAGTTTAAAAAGTATAAGGTGGTAATGTAAGGTGACCACCATGCAGTAGGAGTCTACTAATCCCACGATGACGAGTTTGTCCAAAGCAGTATATATGGCTGTGTAAGGCAGGCTGTTAAAAGCGCTCTGGACCTGGAGTGCTACTTCACCGTTGCTTCAGGCCTCCTCCAAAGTACTAACGAGCCTGCGATTGAGTATTCTGTGCATCAATGGCGCCAGAAGCCTGTCTGCGTTTCTGGTATAAACACCTTTGCTTCCGTAATCCAATCTAAGCGTACCAGTGCTATTGCTTCCATGAGCTTGCAGGCTTGAGAGGTGAGAAAGACGGGCCTATAGGATGTTATGGCGGCACAAGGGTGGCAAGGATTCGCTCGGAGGATTTCAAGCTGGACGGTCGTGCCCTCGCGATCTCGGACGACAGCGCAGCTCCTGCCAACTGGTTCGCCCTCCGCGGTCTCCTGCGTCGTGAAGCACTCGCCTTGTGGTGCCCCGCCCTTGGACTGCTTCGACCGGATCCGCACTTTCCTATCTCATTATATTTTCTGTCACTTGCCTCTCTATTTCTTCATCTATTTTCTTCTATTCTTTTTATCCCCGCTTCCCCCCACCCCTACAAGGCACTGCGCCGTGTCGCCTATAGGCAGACAGAAATTAGGTGCCTTTTTCTTTTCCTTACAACCACTACCACCACTACCAAGGGTGGCCTGGTTTCCCGATCGGCATTACCGCAGCTGTCAGCCAGGCCTCAGGTAGGGTGCCGCTCGTCCAGATGCCATTGAAAGTCCTCAACAGGTGTCGTGTTGAAGCTACATCCAGGTTGCGCAGCATCTGGCATGTGATGTCGTCGGCACCAGGGGAACTACGGTGCTTAATTCTGGCTAAAACAACATCCAGTTCGTGTTCCAAGTTTCAATCTGGCTAGCTGTCCAGGGAAGATTCTGACCTTGCGGCTCCTTGGGAGCAGACGTGGCGGCGAGGGGCTCCGGGATAGGATGGTAGCAGTTCTGTAAAGTGATCGGCCAGCCGCTCTGCCAGTTCTTGTTTACAAATTTCCAAGTGGATGGCCACCGCAATGACGAGTGCCGCACCATTGGTCCAGTGACGAGGAATCGTAGAAGGCGCCATTGTTTTGCACCACCTCTTGCCTGGCTCGGAGAGAGGCAGATGCCTTACCACCTGCGACGGTTGGCATGTCGCGGGCATACCGCATCCTCGTGGTCGAAAAGTGTATGATCTGCTGGGTCCTGGAGCCGCCTTCTCTCCGTCCTGCGCCTCGCAGCCCGTAAGTTCAAGTGATGGAAATCTGGTACAGGATGGTGATCTCACACCCTCTACTGGATGGTTGCCGCCTGTGCTGCAGCTGCTACCAGATTCAGAAAATCCTGATCCTCTGGATGTCTCAAAGCTACCCCTAAAGCTCGCTAAACGACTATACTACACAGTCTTTTCCTTGGGAGCTTTCCTTCCACAGGTAAGATGACGATCGGTAGGTGGTCTAACCCCAACGGACAAGCTCCGTTGCTCAATTGTACCGGGCTCCTTCTCTGGCCAGGGTGGTGTCGATGGCGGAGCATGACGATCTGTCTGTTCTTCGAACGAAAAGATCCGGTGTTCAAAACTTGAAGGCCCAGTTGATGGATAACGTCCACCGATCCCTTCATCTAGCGGAACAGGTATGACTCCGCGCATGGTGTGATGAGCATTCATGTCCTCGCATTGGAGCTAGTCGCTTCCGAATCCAGCTGTGAGCTATAGCAGCATAGTGGCGTTCCACCGGTGTCCGGGCCACACTCGGGAGAGCACTAAGCTCTCCCAGTTTTGACGACGATGGTGAATTATGCCTGAAGTGGGTATGCGCCACAGTTTATAGCTAAACAAAAACAAGCTTTTGTAATGGGGTTCGAGCATTGGACGACCCACTCGTTACGCTATTAGCATTGTGCGACGACTGCTTGTTCTTTCGCTGTTTTTAAAAACGCTTTGTAAGTCGTACTAACGCGATTTCTTTCCCGACAATAAGCCTGCCTAAGGCAAGTTTGCGAACAAGGCCTACGCACCGGCGTGGCTAAGAGGTGGAATACTGGGGTGGCACGCAGCGCACCCGGGTTCGAGCCCCACTGTGTCATTGGTATGCTAATTTCGCGCGATGTGGTTACGGACACCGGCGGTGGCGGACAACTACGGCGCTGCGCGAGACCCGAGTTTTGCTCTCATACCAGCTTTCGCTCTAAAATTATACCATAAAGTAACATAGTAATGTTACCGTTCACCACGTCACAGAAACAGGCCACGGGGGTCAAGTTTCAGTGGCTTCCTGGCCATTGTGGGATCAGTGGCAATGATTCCTCAGACAACGCGGCTCGCACATCGCACCAAGAAGAGCACATCCTTCCGATTCTTTTGTCAAAGACTGACGCTGCAAAGCAACTTCAATCACCTGGCACGTAGTCTGAGTCTGCAGGAGTGGAACACCCCAAGCACAAGACACACGAGACTATACCAAATCAACCCTCGACTGGAACTTCGACCTTCATCCGGACTTCGTCGACGTGAAGCTTCACTTCTTTGTCGGCTTTGGTGGGGGGTTGCCTTCACAGAAGCATATAGAACCCTCATCGGATTGACCGACAATGCGGAATGCGACGTCTGCTGCACCCAAGAAGACATCGACCATCTGATATGCCATTGCCCTCGAATCGCTTCTGAAAGACAGAAGCTTTCGGACGCATTGCGACAGTTGAGCGATCGGCCACTCTCTGTGCAGATGCTACTGGAACACCGTCATCCCCTTTCGTCGGCTCAAAAGCAGTTCAAAGCTGTCTTGCGCTTTTTGAGGACTACAGGGCTACGTGACCACCGTTAACTTTTGTGTAGTGCCACCGCTGTATACGCGCCAGCCGATTTACTGACAATCCTCCTTTTTTTGTTTTTTTCTCTCTCTCTTTCTGTTTTCTTTCTCTCTCTCACCTTTATGCCCCCTTCTCATTCCCCCAGCGTAGGGTAGCAAACCGGGCATGTGCCTAGTTAAACTCCCTGCCTTCCCTCTTGTTCTTTATCCCCCACCCTCCTTACTCTATGGCAAAATTACTTGCCGAATGCATTCGCATTGGTGGCACCATGACCTTGGTAGCACGAAACGTGAACGACGTTCACCGTTCAGCGTGTGTTTAAAAAGGAGGTACCGATGTAAGAGTACCAGGTTATCTACTATGGCAGAGCATAAGGCGTCTTGGGGGCGTCACACTTGATATGTATTTAGAAAAAGTTGTTTACGATTTAGAGTACTTATTACTCTACAGTGGAAGAGCAAAAAAAGCCGTCCCTTGAGCTTCACATTTTCAAGTACGTAGTCGTTTAGAGAAATTTATTCTCACGAACAGTGAACTTAGTAGCAGAGCTGCATCAGCATGACGTCACCAGGCCAAGCATCAAGCACGATGCACACGTTTACCTTTAACGTCGTGGGTCTACTAATATAAGATCACCGTCGCCTCAGCAATAAACGCTTTTCACTGTTCGAGTACCTGCTTGCTTACAAATATCAGTTACGATCCAACAGAACGTCGCGATGGAACACGACATCCACAGACACACCAAAAATTGTTAAAAAGACATTTACATATGTACACGGAACACAACATACACAGGTCCACAATAACTGTTGCAAAAGGATATGTTTACATATGTACAATACATGGTAAACGAAGGACACACAAATGAAATTTAAAGATCTATATGTTAGGTATTTTCATAGTATTTAGAAGGTATATGTGCGAGCACCAAAGAAACATTAACCTACCGAAACCATGCAGGCAGGCATGAAAACAAGCTTTACGAGTCTCTCGCAGACGAACACAAAAGGGCAGGAGCAGTGTCGAAGGAACTTCTCCTCACCCAAAAAGAAGAGTTTCTCCGTCAAAACAAATAGCAGTTCTCTGTACAGTCGCTCCAAAATTGAGAAGAGAGCGCGATGGTGACGACCTGCGGCAACCACCTCACAGCGATTGCGTCATAGACAGTAGGCACCTGTAACAATGAGAAGGCAGCCGAAGCGGCTTCGAGATCAACGTCCAGAATGTAAATGTGTTTAGAAACAGTGGGTGACGATTTAGAGTACTAGTTATTCTACTAAGAGAGCTTTAAGCCGTCTCGTGGCTGTGTGTTTAGAATGAATTTTTAACGATGTCGAGTACTTCGTATACTCATCTATGAGAGAGCATTGAGCCGTCCTGCTAATAGAAAAGGATGTGTGTAACAAAGTAAATCA
>WOVY01000189.1:0-32683 GCA_013436015.1 Rhipicephalus annulatus
TAAGGCAACTTTGCCAACAAGATGAAGATGCCATTCAGAATGGTTGCGTTTTTGATGTACTCCACCACAAAGGATCAGTCGGCTTAAAATCGAGGTGCTGCGCAGGTTTCTACCAGCAGTAATGAATACCGCATTGTCCTGCCCCGTCTTCCCACTGGTAAGCTCCTCGCCAACTCTGTTTTTCTGATGCAGACTTTGGTGGTCGTTGTCATAGACCTTACAGATGTCACCTATATTGGACAATTTCAAATGCCTCATGTGTCGATGGTGACTTGCAGAACAGCACTAGCGAGAACAAAGGTTGTAACCTGCGGTGATTTCTTTGTTCGAGGTCGAAGGTGTGCTGTTATATACCCCGAGCTCACGGAGGTAAAAATGAAGCCATTGTGGCTCCCTGAACGTTTATAAGTTATCTATAAGCATGATGCCCTGCAGTCATTCAGAAATATCAAGTCAATTGCAGCGGAAACTTGGGGAGTGTCACAGATGGAACAGATGCGCCCCCTTATTCGAGATGTCGTATTGACACTTGTGGGTCCGTGTGTGCGACATCCGTGTGTGCGACATCCCATATCTAGTCTCGGTTTGCGGTCTACAAAGCCTCGTGCTGAATCCCGGCAGACCACCATTATGCCTGTGCTGCAACAGAGTAGGACACATTCGTCGTCACTGCTGTAAGGATTGTCGACAGTTTGGACACACGGCTGAAGAGTGCGTGGCGACGTATGCCAACAAACTATGCCATCGCATACGAGCACCTGATGACCCTTTGCAAGAACACTTTATGGATGCTGCGGAAGTACTTAAAGCAACTGGCCACCTTTCACGTGTAGTAGTTGTTGAACCTTGTGCTGCCTACAAAGACGAGGCTAATGATTGTGCTGTAGCGGAGATATCCGAACAAGCATCGAAAGAAGATGGCGCGAAAGACAGCGGCAGAAAGCCAGCGGTTCCTACGTCCGGGTCAGTAGACATTCGCAAAAAAAAGCCTTGGAAGCAGTGTTGATAATGAAGCACTTGATGCAGAGATGGGTGCTAACGATGCGTGAGGATGCACTGTCGCCTTCATAAATAAACGCCAAGCATCACTAAACTCCGCGACAAGCGAGGCAAGTGACTCGACTGCCTGTACTCGTTAGTAACGTCGTCGCAAGTTATCACAGAACGCAGGAAAGTGCAGACGCTCAAGATCAAGAAGCCGAGGTACTGGTGATGGGGTGCATCCACTTGCCTTTTCTGCACCATACCGCCAAACGTAACTCTGAAAAGGAATCAGACACCATGGCACTGCCCCAGAACGCCACTTTTGCATAGATCAACGTATGTGGACTAGGGTACGTGCAGAAGCGGGTGCAGCTCGGCCAGTCGCCCTTCAGTCGACATGTTGATTTCGACATCAATAAAAAAACGAAGATCGGGAGTCAAGTGTATACAGACAGGACCTTACAACCATTCCTCTCTGTAGTTGATGTATTTGTGTCACATGCCGTGGGCGTTTTGGTGGGTTCCCTTCTGTTCTTCAGAAAAAGTTTACTGCATTTTTCTATAGCATTTAGTGTTGACAAAGAAGAGCGGCCGATAGAATGTTGATTTTGTATTGTATAGTTTGTCGTGGCGCGTAATTAACGTATATGCCTTTAGTTATGCACCAAGGAGCCTTAGTTTCTTTGAAAGTTTTGCTACGTTTTTAGATCGTGACCGTAACATTGTGTTAATGGGCAATTTCAACTGCGTCTGTAATCGATCCAATTGTGCCGGGCTTAGTCGCAATGGAAGGTGTGCTGAAGTGCTCTCGCTTATAGTTGCAAATGCGGGACTAGTTGATATAGGATCACCTAATAACCTGCCCTCGTATATGAACGAACAAGGAAGTACATTTACGCGCCTTGATGGCATTTACGTTTCAGCACCACTTATGTCCCGTGACGTGTCATGTAAATCCGAGCCTATTTTTTTTCAGATCACTGCATTGTTGTTGGGCAGATAGGTAGCAACATTCAATCTAACTTCAGACCACAATGGGCACTTCGAAAACTCTACTCCTCAACTTGAGTGACCAGGAGTTTACTGCACGCGTCCGCGTGCAGTAAACCATTTGGAACCATTTGTCGGCTGACATGGCTTTGTTCGCCTTTTGAGAATTATTCAAAAAAGAAGTTCAGGCAGTAGCTATATAGAAACTGGATCTGTGAGGGCTTTTACAGAAAACCAGAACAAAACATGCTAAAGCAAAATCTTCATAACCTATATGAATTTGAGCGTGATGTCCCTGGTCACTATACAGGCGAAATTGCTAACGCCAAACAACGCACTCCAGATGTATGACGCTTTACGTTACAGAGGTGCCTGTGTTCGATCCCCAGTACTTGTATTTGGCATTCAGAGAAGCACACACGTCAACCCTTACCCTTACTTAAATCAAGTTGGTACCAGTGCTTTACACGGGAGGAATAATGTTTAATTATTTTAAGTGAAAATATGTGCGATGAAACCTAATAAAAGAATTGTTCAGCACCTTTTCTGAAAACGAAAATGAAGATCTGTTGACGCAGTTTCTGTGATTTGGGACTCCTCTAAATGATGAGTAATGTGAGTCTGGTAGTGGGCCATTCTCTGAACAAAAAATAGAACTTGCTGTTGAACAGCTATCGTTGTCGAAAACGCCAGAACCTGATGAAATATCCCGCAAGTTTTACAAAAAATGTCAATCCATACTGTGCCTTACACTGCTCCACATTTTCACGCTTAGTTTTAACCTGGAGGCGCTTCCTGGCTCTTTACTAAAACCCACATTGTACCGAACCCCAAATGCTCAGACAGAAAAAAAAAACACCGCGTTGATGGCTAAAGACCAACTACACTGTGCAACGCTGACTACAAAAATTTTGCAAAATTACTTTCAAACAAACATCACTTTTCAATGTCAATACTTATTAGTGCCCATTATACATACGGTCTAAAAGACCGCTCAATACAGACTAATATACACATTGATCGCACGGTATTGGAACATTGTTCACACTCATATTAACAGCTCGCAATACTTAGACTTAGCGAAAGCCTTCGATCGGGTTCGTCATTCTTTTCTGTTTCTCTAATCTAACCTGCCGACGTTAGCTCCACTATATTGAAAGGTGTGAAACTATGCTACGATGGATGTTTAACCCGTTTAGTTGTTAGTTGCTATTTTAAAAACCCGTGTTTCTTAACTCATCTGTGAAACAGGGCTATCCATTGTTGCCAATGCTTCTTGCTCCTTATTTGGAGCCACTGTTCTTAAGTGTAATTTCATTCAGTAACGTCTGCGGTTTCAGCGCTTATGGGAATGAGGTAAAGAAATTGGCGTATTCGGATGACCTAGCGTTCTTATGCACAGATATTTCTAGTATAAAAATTGTAGTGTCAACAATCCGAGAGTTCGAAACCATTTTAGGGGCATGAATTAACTTTGCTAATTAACTTGCTAAAAAGCTTGGGACTTGTGGTTTGGCCCATGAACCTATAGACCAACCCATTTTCAGAGCATAGAATGATGTTGTGTTCACCCAAAATATGTAGGCGTTCCAATAAATGCCTATTGATCACTGAAAATTATCGGAATTGATGTGTACCCATCCTAAAGTGCTATGCCCAGACATTTATTTCTCATACCGTCTCTATCTTTGGCAGAGTTAAAGCATGCAACATGTTTCTGGCTACAAAATATTCTACGTACTAGCAAATATTTCGTTGTTTGAGGGTTTACATACAAAATTTCACCGTATATTTGCCACCTTTACGTGGACATCAACCTATGAACCGATGAGGTGAGACAATGTTTTTAGACCTGTCTGCGCAGGCGGCCTTATGGTTGGTGCACCTCGTGAATAAACAACTGGTGTGGCACTTTTTTTATTTTCGTGACAGTACTCGTCCACTGCTTCGAACATTCTTGCAAGCTAATTTTTTAGTGGTATCTATTGATTCTGCTACACCTCACTATCTGCAAGGATTCATGCGTGAAGTATGCAAACCAATGCGTTTTCTGACAGCCAGATTTTCCAATGAGTACTTGTTCTCTAGCTCAAGAAAAGACCCAGATTATGCTGTATTAGATGTGCTCTTTCCGGCCCCACATTACCGCTAACTATATTTTAGAGAGGCTCAAAATGGAGTGCTATTACTTGTAACAAGAATGTCTATATCACCAATGGCCGAGGTATTTTTTCACAAAATGCATAGAGAAACAATACCTGTAAAAACCTGGTTAAGTAGCAAACGTATATTTGTATTCTGAAATAACTGCCGTGTCTGTGAAGTTCCAGAAACAATCAAACATTGCTTTATTAGCTGTAAGGACACTCTTAGTTTCGGAGACGTCCTGCTGAGCGCTAAAAAATAAACGCATGGATTTTAATTCTGTTAATACCTGTAAAAACCTGGTTAAGTAGCAAACGTATATTTGTATTCTGAAATAACTGCTATGTCTGTGAAGTTCCAGAAACAATCTAACATTGCTTTATTAGTTGTAAGGTCACCATTAGTTTTGGAGACGTCCTGTAGAGAGCTAAAAAATAAACGCATGTATTTTAATTCTGTTAATACCTGTAAAAACCTGGTTAAGTAGCAAACGTATATTTGTATTCTGAAATAACTGCCATGTCTGTGGAGTTCCAGAAACAATCGAACATTGCTTTATTAGTTGTAAGGACACCATTAGTTTCGGAGACGTCCAGCTGAGCGCTAAAAATAAACGCATGAACTTTAATTCTGTTTATACCTGTAAAAACCTGGTCAAGTAGCAAACGTATATTTGTATTCTGAAATAACTGCCATGTCTGTGAAGTTCCAGAAACAATCGAACATTGCTTTATTAGTTGTAAGGACAGCATTAGTTTCTGAGACGTCCTGCTGAGCGCTAAAAAATACACGCATGGATTTTAATTCTGTTAATACCTGTAAAAACATGGTTAAGTAGCAAACGTATATTTGTATTCTGAAATAACTGCCATGTCTGTGAAGTTCCAGAAACAATCAAACATTGCTTTATTAGCTGTAAGGACACTCTTAGTTTCGGAGACGTCCTGCTGAGCGCTAAAAAATAAACGCATGGATTTTAATTCTGTTAATACCTGTAAAACCTGGTTAAGTAGCAAACGTATATTTGTATTCTGAAATAACTGCCATGTCTGTGAAGTTCCAGAAACAATCAAACATTGCTTTATTAGCTGTAAGGACACTCTTAGTTTTGGAGACGTCCTACTGAGCGCTAAAAATAAACGCATGGATTTTAATTCTGTTAATACCTGTAAAAACCTGGTTAAGTAGCAAACGTATATTTGCATTCTGAAATAACTGCCATGTCTGTGAAGTTCCAGAAACAATCAAACATTGCTTTATTAGCTGTAAGGACATTCTTAGTTTCGGAGACGTCCTGCTGAGCGCTAAAAATAAACGCATGGATTTTAATTCTGTTAATACCTGTAAATACATGGTTAAGTAGCAAACGTATATTTGTATTCTGAAATAACTGCCATGTCTGTGAAGTTCCAGAAACAATCAAACATTGCTTTATTAGCTGTAAGGACACCATTAGTTTCGGAGACGTCCTGCTGAGTGCTAAAAAATAAATGCATGGATTTGAATTCTGTTAATACCTGTAAAAACCTGGTTAAGTAGCAAACATATATTTGTATTCTGAAATAACTGCCATGTCTGTGAAGTTCCAGAAACAATCAAACATTGCTTTATTAGCTGTAAGGACACTCTTAGTTTCGGAGACGTCCTGCTGAGCGCTAAAAAATAAACGCATGGATTTTAATTCTGTTATTACCTGTAAAAACCTGGTTAAGTAGCAAACGTATATTTGTATTCTGAAATAACTGCCATGTCTGTGAAGTTCCAGAAACAATCAAACATTGCTTTATTAGCTGTAAGGACACTCTTAGTTTCGGAGACGTCCTGCTGAGCGCTAAAAAATAAACGCATGGATTTTAATTCTGTTAATACCTGTAAAAACATGGTTAAGTAGCAAACGTATATTTGTATTCTGAAATAACTGCCATGTCTGTGAAGTTCCAGAAACAATCAAACATTGCTTTATTAGCTATAAGGACACTCTTAGTTTCGGAGACGTCCTGCTGAGCGCTAAAAATAAACGCATAGATTTTAATTCTGTTAATACCTGTAAAAACCTGGTTAAGTAGCAAACGTATATTTGTATTCTGAAATGACTGCCATGTCTGTGAAGTTCCAGAAACAATCAAACATTGCTTTATTAGCTGTAAGGACACTCTTAGTTTCGGAGACGTCCTGCTGAGCGCTAAAAAATAAACGCATGAATTTTAATTCTGTTAATACCTGTAAAAACCTGGTTAAGTAGCAAACGTATATTTGTATTCTGAAATAACTGCCATGTCTGTGAAGTTCCAGAAACAATCTAACATTGCTTTATTAGTTGTATGGTCACCATTAGTTTTGGAGACGTCCTGTAGTGAGCTAAAAAATAAACGCATGTATTTTAATTCTGTTAATACCTGTAAAAACCTGGTTAAGTAGCAAACGTATATTTGTATTCTGAAATAACTGCCATGTCTGTGGAGTTCCAGAAACAATCGAACATTGCTTTATTAGTTGTAAGGACACCATTAGTTTCTGAGACGTCCTGCTGAGCACTAAAAAATAAACGCATGAATTTTAATTCTGTTAATACCTGTAAAAACCTGGTTAAGTAGCAAACGTATATTTGTATTCTGAAATAACTGCCATGTCTGTGAAGTTCCAGAAACAATCAAACATTGCTTTATTAGCTGTAAGGACACTCTTAGTTTTGGAGACGTCCTGCTAGAGAGCTAAAAAATAAACGCATGTATTTTAATTCTGGTAATACCTGTAAAAACCTGGTTAAGTAGCAAACGTATATTTGTATTCTGAAATAACTGCCATGTCTGTGGAGTTCCAGAAACAATCGAACATTGCTTTATTAGTTTTAAGGACAGCATTAGTTTCTGAGACGTCCTGCTGAGCGCTAAAAAATACACGCATGGATTTTAATTCTGTTAATACCTGTAAAAACATGGTTAAGTAGCAAACGTATATTTGTATTCTGAAATAACTGCCATGTCTGTGAAGTTCCAGAAACGATCGAACATTGCTTCATTAGTTGTAAGGACACCATTAGTTTCTGAGACGTGCTGCTGAGCACTAAAAAATAAACGCATGGATTTTAATTCTGTTAATACCTGTAAAAACCTGGTTAAGTAGCAAACGTATATTTGTATTCTGAAATAACTGCCATGTCTGTGAAGTTCCAGAAACGATCGAACATTGCTTTATTAGTTGTAAGGACACCATTAGTTTCGCAGACGTCCTGCTGAGCGCTAAAAAATAAACGCATGTATTTTAATTCTGGTAATACCTGTAAAAACCTGGTTAAGTAGCAAACGTATATTTGTATTCTGAAATAACTGCCATGTCTGTGAGTTCCAGAAACAATCGAACATTGCTTCATTAGTTGTAAGGACAGCATTAGTTTCTGAGACGTCCTGCTGAGCGCTAAAAAATACACGCATGGATTTTAATTCTGTTAATACCTGTAAAAACATGGTTAAGTAGCAAACGTATATTTGTATTCTGAAATAACTGCCATGTCTGTGAAGTTCCAGAAACGATCGAACATTGCTTTATTAGTTGTAAGGACACCATTAGTTTCGCAGACGTCCTGCTGAGCGCTAAAAAATAAACGCATGGATTTTAATTCTGTTAATACCTGTAAAAACATGGTTAAGTAGCAAACGTATATTTGTATTCTGAAATAACTGCCATGCCTGTGAAGTTCCAGAAACAATCGAACATTGCTTTATTAGTTGTAAGGACACCATTAGTTTCTGAGACGTCCTGCTGAGCACTAAAAAATAAACGCATGGATTTTAATTCTGTTAATACCTGTAAAAACGTGGGTAAGTAGCAAACGTATATTTGTATTCCTGAAATAACTGCCATGTCTGTGAAGTTCCAGAAACAATCGAACATTGCTTTATTAGTTGTAAGGACACCATTAGTTTCGCAGACGTCCTGCTGAGCGCTAAAAAATAAACGCATGGATTTTAATTCTGTTAATACCTGTAAAAACCTGGTTAAGTAGCAAACGTATATTTGTATTCTGAAATAACTGCCATGTCTGTGAAGTTCCAGAAACAATCAGAACATTGCTTTATTAGCTGTAAGGACACTCTTAGTTTCGGAGACGTCCTGCTGAGCGCTAAAAAATAAACGCATGGATTTTAATTCTGTTAATACCTGTAAAACCTGGTTAAGTAGCAAACGTATATTTGTATTCTGAAATAACTGCCATGTCTGTGAAGTTCCAGAAACAATCAACATTGCTTTATTAGCTGTAAGGACACTCTTAGTTTCGGAGACGTCCTGCTGAGCGCTAAAAAATAAACGCATGGATTTTAATTCTGTTAATACCTGTAAAAACCTGGTTAAGTAGCAAACGTATATTTGTATTCTGAAATAACTGCCATGTCTGTGAAGTTCCAGAAACAATCAAACATTGCTTTATTAGCTGTAAGGACACTCTTAGTTTCGGAGACGTCCTGCTGAGCGCTAAAAAATAAACGCATGGATTTTAATTCTGTTAATACCTGTAAAAACCTGGTTAAGTAGCAAACGTATATTTGTATTCTGAAATAACTGCCATGTCTGTGAAGTTCCAGAAACAATCAAACATTGCTTTATTAGCTGTAAGGACACTCTTAGTTTCGGAGACGTCCTGCTGAGCGCTAAAAAATAAACGCATGGATTTTAATTCTGTTAATACCTGTAAAAACCTGGTTAAGTAGCAAACGTATATTTGTATTCTGAAATAACTGCCATGTCTGTGAAGTTCCAGAAACAATCAAACATTGCTTTATTAGCTGTAAGGACACTCTTAGTTTCGGAGACGTCCTGCTGAGCGCTAAAAAATAAACGCATGGATTTTAATTCTGTTAATACCTGTAAAAACCTGGTTAAGTAGCAAACGTATATTTGTATTCTGAAATAACTGCCATGTCTGTGAAGTTCCAGAAACAATCAAACATTGCTTTATTAGCTGTAAGGACACTCTTAGTTTCGGAGACGTCCTGCTGAGCGCTAAAAAATAAACGCATGGATTTTAATTCTGTTAATACCTGTAAAAACCTGGTTAAGTAGCAAACGTATATTTGTATTCTGAAATAACTGCCATGTCTGTGAAGTTCCAGAAACAATCTAACATTGCTTTATTAGTTGTAAGGTCACCATTAGTTTCGGAGACGTCCTGCTGAGCGCTAAAAAATAAACGCATGGATTTTAATTCTGTTAATACCTGTAAAAACCTGGTTAAGTAGCAAACGTATATTTGTATTCTGAAATAACTGCCATGTCTGTGAAGTTCCAGAAACAATCGAACATTGCTTTATTAGTTGTAAGGACACTCATTAGTTTCTGAGACGTCCTGCTGAGCGCTAAAAAATAAACGCATGGATTTTAATTCTGTTAATACCTGTAAAAACCTGGTTAAGTAGCAAACGTATATTTGTATTCTGAAATAACTGCCATGTCTGTGAAGTTCCAGAAACAATCGAACATTGCTTATTAGTTGTAAGGACACCATTAGTTTCTGAGACGTCCTGCTGAGCAGCTAAAAAATAAACGCATGGATTTTAATTCTGTTAATACCTGTAAAAACCTGGTTAAGTAGCAAACGTATATTTGTATTCTGAAATAACTGCCATGTCTGTGAAGTTCCAGAAACAATCGAACATTGCTTTATTAGTTGTAAGGACACCATTAGTTTCGAGACGTCCTGCTGAGCGCTAAAAAATAAACGCATGGATTTTAATTCTGTTAATACCTGTAAAAACATGGTTAAGTAGCAAACGTATATTTGTATTCTGAAATAACTGCCATGTCTGTGAAGTTCCAGAAACAATCGAACATTGCTTTATTAGTTGTAAGGACACCATTAGTTTCTGAGACGTCCTGCTGAGCAGCTAAAAAATAAACGCATGGATTTTAATTCTGTTAATACCTGTAAAAACCTGGTTAAGTAGCAAACGTATATTTGTATTCTGAAATAACTGCCATGTCTGTGAAGTTCCAGAAACAATCGAACATTGCTTTATTAGTTGTAAGGACACCATTAGTTTCGGAGACGTCCTGCTGAGCGCTAAAAAATAAACGCATGGATTTTAATTCTGTTAATACCTGTAAAAACCTGGTTAAGTAGCAAACGTATATTTGTATTCTGAAATAACTGCCATGTCTGTGAAGTTCCAGAAACAATCGAACATTGCTTTATTAGTTGTAAGGACACCATTAGTTTCTGAGACGTCCTGCTGAGCGCTAAAAAATAAACGCATGGATTTTAATTCTGTTAATACCTGTAAAAACCTGGTTAAGTAGCAAACGTATATTTGTATTCTGAAATAACTGCCATGTCTGTGAAGTTCCAGAAACAATCGAACATTGCTTTATTAGCTTGTAAGGACACTCATTAGTTTCGGAGACGTCCTGCTGAGCGCTAAAAAATAAACGCATGGATTTTAATTCTGTTAATACCTGTAAAAACCTGGTAAGTAGCAAACGTATATTTGTATTCTGAAATAACTGCCATGTCTGTGAAGTTCCAGAAACAATCGAACATTGCTTTATTAGTTGTAAGGACACTCATTAGTTTCTGAGACGTCCTGCTGAGCGCTAAAAAATAAACGCATGGATTTTAATTCTGTTAATACCTGTAAAAACATGGTTAAGTAGCAAACGTATATTTGTATTCTGAAATAACTGCCATGTCTGTGAAGTTCCAGAAACAATCAAACATTGCTTTATTAGCTGTAAGGACACTCTTAGTTTCGGAGACGTCCTGCTGAGCGCTAAAAATAAACGCATGGATTTTAATTCTGTTAATACCTGTAAAAACCTGGTTAAGTAGCAAACGTATATTTGTATTCTGAAATAACTGCCATGTCTGTGAAGTTCCAGAAACAATCAAACATTGCTTTATTAGCTGTAAGGACACTCTTAGTTTCGGAGACGTCCTGCTGAGCGCTAAAAAATAAACGCATGGATTTTAATTCTGTTAATACCTGTAAAAACCTGGTTAAGTAGCAAACGTATATTTGTATTCTGAAATAACTGCCATGTCTGTGAAGTTCCAGAAACAATCAAACATTGCTTTATTAGCTGTAAGGACACTCTTAGTTTCGGAGACGTCCTGCTGAGCGCTAAAAATAAACGCATGGATTTTAATTCTGTTAATACCTGTAAAAACATGGTTAAGTAGCAAACGTATATTTGTATTCTGAAATAACTGCCATGTCTGTGAAGTTCCAGAAACAATCAAACATTGCTTTATTAGCTGTAAGGACACTCTTAGTTTCGGAGACGTCCTGCTGAGCGCTAAAAATAAACGCATGGATTTTAATTCTGTTAATACCTGTAAAAACCTGGTTAAGTAGCAAACGTATATTTGTATTCTGAAATAACTGCCATGTCTGTGAAGTTCCAGAAACAATCAAACATTGCTTTATTAGCTGTAAGGACACTCTTAGTTTCGGAGACGTCCTGCTGAGCGCTAAAAAATAAACGCATGGATTTTAATTCTGTTAATACCTGTAAAAACCTGGTTAAGTAGCAAACGTATATTTGTATTCTGAAATAACTGCCATGTCTGTGAAGTTTCCAGAAACAATCAAACATTGCTTTATTAGCTGTAAGGACACTCTTAGTTTCGGAGACGTCCTGCTGAGCGCTAAAAAATAAACGCATGCATTTTAATTCTGTTAATACCTGTAAAAACATGGTTAAGTAGCAAACGTATATTTGTATTCTGAAATAACTGCCATGTCTGTGAAGTTCCAGAAACAATCAAACATTGCTTTATTAGCTAGTAAGGACACTCTTAGTTTCGGAGACGTCCTGCTGAGCGCTAAAAAATAAACGCATGGATTTTAATTCTGTTAATACCTGTAAAAACCTGGTTAAGTAGCAAAGCGTATATTTGTATTCTGAAATGACTGCCATGTCTGTGAAGTTCCAGAAACAATCAAACATTGCTTTATTAGCTGTAAGGACACTCTTAGTTTCGGAGACGTCCTGCTGAGCGCTAAAAAATAAACGCATGGATTTTAATTCTGTTAATACCTGTAAAAACCTGGTTAAGTAGCAAACGTATATTTGTATTCTGAAATAACTGCCATGTCTGTGAAGTTCCAGAAACAATCTAACATTGCTTTATTAGTTGTAAGGTCACCATTAGTTTTGGAGACGTCCTGTAGTGAGCTAAAAAATAAACGCATGTATTTTAATTCTGTTAATACCTGTAAAAACCTGGTTAAGTAGCAAACGTATATTTGTATTCTGAAATAACTGCCATGTCTGTGGAGTTCCAGACAACAATCGAACATTGCTTTATTAGTTGTAAGGACACCATTAGTTTCTGGAGACGTCCATGCTGAGCGCTAAAAAATAAACGCATGGATTTTAATTCTGTTAATACCTGTAAAAACATGGTTAAGTAGCAAACGTATATTTGTATTCTGAAATAACTGCCATGTCTGTGAAGTTCCAGAAACAATCGAACATTGCTTTATTAGTTGTAAGGACAGCATTAGTTTCTGAGACGTCCTGCTGAGCGCTAAAAATAAACGCATGGATTTTAATTCTGTTAATACCTGTAAAAACCTGGTTAAGTAGCAAACGTATATTTGTATTCTGAAATAACTGCCATGTCTGTGAAGTTCCAGAAACGATCGAACATTGCTTATTAGTTGTAAGGACACCATTAGTTTCTGAGACGTCCTGCTGAGCGCTAAAAAATAAACGCATGGATTTTAATTCTGTTAATACCTGTAAAAACCTGGTTAAGTAGCAAACGTATATTGTATTCTGAAATAACTGCCATGTCTGTGAAGTTCCAGAAACAATCGAACATTGCTTTATTAGTTGTAAGGACACCATTAGTTTCGCAGACGTCCTGCTGAGCAGCTAAAAAATAAACGCATGGATTTTAATTCTGTTAATACCTGTAAAAACATGGTTAAGTAGCAAACGTATATTTGTATTCTGAAATAACTGCCATGTCTGTGAAGTTCCAGAAACAATCGAACATTGCTTTATTAGTTGTAAGGACACCATTAGTTTCTGAGACGTCCTGCTGAGCACTAAAAATAAACGCATGGATTTTAATTCTGTTAATACCTGTAAAAACCTGGTTAAGTAGCAAACGTATATTTGTATTCTGAAATAACTGCCATGTCTGTGAAGTTCCAGAAACAATCGAACATTGCTTTATTAGTTGTAAGGACACCATTAGTTTCGCAGACGTCCTGCTGAGCGCTAAAAAATAAACGCATGGATTTTAATTCTGTTAATACCTGTAAAAACATGGTTAAGTAGCAAACGTATATTTGTATTCTGAAATAACTGCCATGTCTGTGAAGTTCCAGAAACAATCGAACATTGCTTTATTAGTTGTAAGGACACCATTAGTTTCTGAGACGTCCTGCTGAGCACTAAAAAATAAACGCATGGATTTTAATTCTGTTAATACCTGTAAAAACCTGGTTAAGTAGCAAACGTATATTTGTATTCTGAAATAACTGCCATGTCTGTGAAGTTCCAGAAACAATCGAACATTGCTTTATTAGTTGTAAGGACACCATTAGTTTCGAGACGTCCTGCTGAGCGCTAAAAATAAACGCATGGATTTTAATTCTGTTATACCTGTAAAAACCTGGTTAAGTAGCAAACGTATATTTGTATTCTGAAATAACTGCCATGTCTGTGAAGTTCCAGAAACAATCGAACATTGCTTTATTAGTTGTAAGGACAGCATTAGTTTCTGAGACGTCCTGCTGAGCGCTAAAAAATACACGCATGGATTTTAATTCTGTTAATACCTGTAAAAACATGGTTAAGTAGCAAACGTATATTTGTATTCTGAAATAACTGCCATGTCTGTGAAGTTCCAGAAACAATCAAACATTGCTTTATTAGCTGTAAGGACACTCTTAGTTTCGGAGACGTCCTGCTGAGCGCTAAAAAATAAACGCATGGATTTTAATTCTGTTAATACCTGTAAAAACCTGGTTAAGTAGCAAACGTATATTTGTATTCTGAAATAACTGCCATGTCTGTGAAGTTCCAGAAACAATCGAACATTGCTTTATTAGCTGTAAGGACACTCTTAGTTTCGGAGACGTCCTGCTGAGCGCTAAAAAATAAACGCATGGATTTTAATTCTGTTAATACCTGTAAAAACCTGGTTAAGTAGCAAACGTATATTTGTATTCTGAAATAACTGCCATGTCTGTGAAGTTCCAGAAACAATCGAACATTGCTTTATTAGCTTGTAAGGACACTCATTAGTTTCGGAGACGTCCTGCTGAGCGCTAAAAATAAACGCATGGATTTTAATTCTGTTAATACCTGTAAATACATGGTTAAGTAGCAAACGTATATTTGTATTCTGAAATAACTGCCATGTCTGTGAAGTTCCAGAAACAATCAAACATTGCTTTATTAGCTGTAAGGACACTCTTAGTTTCGGAGACGTCCTGCTGAGCGCTAAAAAATAAACGCATGGATTTTAATTCTGTTAATACCTGTAAAAACCTGGTTAAGTAGCAAACGTATATTTGTATTCTGAAATAACTGCCATGTCTGTGAAGTTCCAGAAACAATCAAACATTGCTTTATTAGCTGTAAGGACACTCTTAGTTTCGGAGACGTCCTGCTGAGCGCTAAAAAATAAACGCATGGATTTTAATTCTGTTAATACCTGTAAAAACCTGGTTAAGTAGCAAACGTATATTTGTATTCTGAAATAACTGCCATGTCTGTGAAGTTCCAGAAACAATCAAACATTGCTTTATTAGCTGTAAGGACACTCTTAGTTTCGGAGACGTCCTGCTGAGCGCTAAAAATAAACGCATGGATTTTAATTCTGTTAATACCTGTAAAAACATGGTTAAGTAGCAAACGTATATTTGTATTCTGAAATAACTGCCATGTCTGTGAAGTTCCAGAAACAATCAAACATTGCTTTATTAGCTATAAGGACACTCTTAGTTTCGGAGACGTCCTGCTGAGCGCTAAAAAATAAACGCATGGATTTTAATTCTGTTAATACCTGTAAAAACCTGGTTAAGTAGCAAACGTATATTTGTATTCTGAAATGACTGCCATGTCTGTGAAGTTCCAGAAACAATCAAACATTGCTTTATTAGCTGTAAGGACACTCTTAGTTTCGGAGACGTCCTGCTGAGCGCTAAAAATAAACGCATGAATTTTAATTCTGTTAATACCTGTAAAAACCTGGTTAAGTAGCAAACGTATATTTGTATTCTGAAATAACTGCCATGTCTGTGAAGTTCCAGAAACAATCTAACATTGCTTTATTAGTTGTAAGGTCACCATTAGTTTTGGAGACGTCCTGTAGTGAGCTAAAAAATAAACGCATGTATTTTAATTCTGTTAATACCTGTAAAAACCTGGTTAAGTAGCAAACGTATATTTGTATTCTGAAATAACTGCCATGTCTGTGGAGTTCCAGACAACAATCGAACATTGCTTTATTAGTTGTAAGGACACCATTAGTTTCGGAGACGTCCATGCTGAGCGCTAAAAAATAAACGCATGGATTTTAATTCTGTTAATACCTGTAAAAACATGGTTAAGTAGCAAACGTATATTTGTATTCTGAAATAACTGCCATGTCTGTGAAGTTCCAGAAACAATCAAACATTGCTTTATTAGCTGTAAGGACACTCTTAGTTTCGGAGACGTCCTGCTGAGCGCTAAAAAATAAACGCATGGATTTTAATTCTGTTAATACCTGTAAAAACCTGGTTAAGTAGCAAACGTATATTTGTATTCTGAAATGACTGCCATGTCTGTGAAGTTCCAGAAACAATCAAACATTGCTTTATTAGCTGTAAGGACACTCTTAGTTTCGGAGACGTCCTGCTGAGCGCTAAAAAATAAACGCATGGATTTTAATTCTGTTAATACCTGTAAAAACCTGGTTAAGTAGCAAACGTATATTTGTATTCTGAAATAACTGCCATGTCTGTGAAGTTCCAGAAACAATCTAACATTGCTTTATTAGTTGTAAGGTACACCATTAGTTTTGGAGACGTCCTGCTAGAGAGCTAAAAAATAAACGCATGTATTTTAATTCTGGTAATACCTGTAAAAACCTGGTTAAGTAGCAAACGTATATTTGTATTCTGAAATAACTGCCATGTCTGTGGAGTTCCAGAAACAATCGAACATTGCTTTATTAGTTGTAAGGACAGCATTAGTTTCTGAGACGTCCTGCTGAGCGCTAAAAAATACACGCATGGATTTTAATTCTGTTAATACCTGTAAAAACATGGTTAAGTAGCAAACGTATATTTGTATTCTGAAATAACTGCCATGTCTGTGAAGTTCCAGAAACGATCGAACATTGCTTCATTAGTTGTAAGGACACCATTAGTTTCTGAGACGTCCTGCTGAGCACTAAAAAATAAACGCATGGATTTTAATTCTGTTAATACCTGTAAAAACCTGGTTAAGTAGCAAACGTATATTTGTATTCTGAAATAACTGCCATGTCTGTGAAGTTCCAGAAACAATCGAACATTGCTTTATTAGTTGTAAGGACACCATTAGTTTCGCAGACGTCCTGCTGAGCGCTAAAAAATAAACGCATGGATTTTAATTCTGTTAATACCTGTAAAAACATGGTTAAGTAGCAAACGTATATTTGTATTCTGAAATAACTGCCATGTCTGTGAAGTTCCAGAAACAATCGAACATTGCTTTATTAGTTGTAAGGACACCATTAGTTTCTGAGACGTCCTGCTGAGCACTAAAAATAAACGCATGGATTTTAATTCTGTTAATACCTGTAAAAACGTGGTTAAGTAGCAAACGTATATTTGTATTCTGAAATAACTGCCATGTCTGTGAAGTTCCAGAAACAATCGAACATTGCTTTATTAGTTGTAAGGACACCATTAGTTTCGCAGACGTCCTGCTGAGCGCTAAAAAATAAACGCATGGATTTTAATTCTGTTTATACCTGTAAAAACCTGGTCAAGTAGCAAACGTATATTTGTATTCTGAAATAACTGCCATGTCTGTGAAGTTCCAGAAACAATCGAACATTGCTTTATTAGTTGTAAGGACAGCATTAGTTTCTGAGACGTCCTGCTGAGCGCTAAAAAATACACGCATGGATTTTAATTCTGTTAATACCTGTAAAAACATGGTTAAGTAGCAAACGTATATTTGTATTCTGAAATAACTGCCATGTCTGTGAAGCTCCAGAAACAATCAAACATTGCTTTATTAGCTGTAAGGACACTCTTAGTTTCGGAGACGTCCTGCTGAGCGCTAAAAATAAACGCATGGATTTTAATTCTGTTAATACCTGTAAAACCCTGGTTAAGTAGCAAACGTATATTTGTATTCTGAAATAACTGCCATGTCTGTGAAGTTCCAGAAACAATCAAACATTGCTTTATTAGCTGTAAGGACACTCTTAGTTTCGGAGACGTCCTGCTGAGCGCTAAAAATAAACGCATGGATTTTAATTCTGTTAATACCTGTAAAAACCTGGTTAAGTAGCAAACGTATATTTGTATTCTGAAATAACTGCCATGTCTGTGAAGTTCCAGAAACAATCAAACATTGCTTTATTAGCTGTAAGGACACTCTTAGTTTCGGAGACGTCCTGCTGAGCGCTAAAAATAAACGCATGGATTTTAATTCTGTTAATACCTGTAAAAACCTGGTTAAGTAGCAAACGTATATTTGTATTCTGAAATAACTGCCATGTCTGTGAAGTTCCAGAAACAATCAAACATTGCTTTATTAGCTGTAAGGACACTCTTAGTTTCGGACGCGTCCTGCTGAGCGCTAAAAAATAAACGCATGGATTTTAATTCTGTTAATACCTGTAAAAACCTGGTTAAGTAGCAAACGTATATTTGTATTCTGAAATAACTGCCATGTCTGTGAAGTTCCAGAAACAATCAAACATTGCTTTATTAGCTGTAAGGACACTCTTAGTTTCGGAGACGTCCTGCTGAGCGCTAAAAATAAACGCATGGATTTTAATTCTGTTAATACCTGTAAAAACATGGTTAAGTAGCAAACGTATATTTGTATTCTGAAATAACTGCCATGTCTGTGAAGTTCCAGAAACAATCAAACATTGCTTTATTAGCTGTAAGGACACTCTTAGTTTCGGAGACGTCCTGCTGAGCGCTAAAAAATAAACGCATGGATTTTAATTCTGTTAATACCTGTAAAAACCTGGTTAAGTAGCAAACGTATATTTGTATTCTGAAATGACTGCCATGTCTGTGAAGTTCAAGAAACAATCAAACATTGCTTTATTAGCTGTAAGGACACTCTTAGTTTCGGAGACGTCCTGCTGAGCGCTAAAAATAAACGCATGAATTTTAATTCAGTTAATACCTGTAAAAACCTGGTTAAGTAGCAAACGTATATTTGTATTCTGAAATAACTGCCATGTCTGTGAAGTTCCAGAAACAATCTAACATTGCTTTATTAGTTGTAAGGTCACCATTAGATTTGGAGACGTCCTGTAGAGAGCTAAAAAATAAACGCATGTATTTTAATTCTGTTAATACCTGTAAAAACCTGGTTAAGTAGCAAACGTATATTTGTATTCTGAATTAACTGCCATGTCTGTGGAGTTCCAGAAACAATCGAACATTGCTTTATTAGTTGTAAGGACAGCATTAGTTTCTGAGACGTCCTGCTGAGCGCTAAAAAATACACGCATGGATTTTAATTCTGTTAATACCTGTAAAAACGTGGTTAAGTAGCAAACGTATATTTGTATTCTGAAATAACTGCCATGTCTGTGAAGTTCCAGAAACAATCGAACATTGCTTTATTAGTTGTAAGGACACCATTAGTTTCGCAGACGTCCTGCTGAGCGCTAAAAAATAAACGCATGGATTTTAATTCTGTTAATACCTGTAAAAACCTGGTTATGTAGCAAACGTATATTTCAATTCTGAAATAACTGCCATGCCTGTGAAGTTCCAGAAACAATCGAACATTGCTTCATTAGTTGTAAGGACACCATTAGTTTCTGAGACGTCCTGCTGAGCACTAAAAATAAACGCATGGATTTTAATTCTGTTAAAACCTGTAAAAACCTGGTTAAGTAGCAAACGTATATTTGTATTCTGAAATAACTGCCATGTCTGTGAAGTTCCAGAAACGATCGAACATTGCTTCATTAGTTGTAAGGACACCATTAGTTTCTGAGACGTCCTGCTGAGCACTAAAAAATAAACGCATGGATTTTAATTCTGTTAATACCTGTAAAAACCTGGTTAAGTAGCAAACGTATATTTGTATTCTGAAATAACTGCCATGTCTGTGAAGTTCCAGAAACGATCGAACATTGCTTTATTAGTTGTAAGGACACCATTAGTTTCGCAGACGTCCTGCTGAGCGCTAAAAAATAAACGCATGGATTTTAATTCTGTTAATACCTGTAAAAACATGGTTAAGTAGCAACCGTATATTTGTATTCTGAAATAACTGCCATGCCTGTGAAGTTCCAGAAACAATCGAACATTGCTTTATTAGTTGTAAGGACACCATTAGTTTCGGAAATGTCCTGCTGAGCACTAAAAAATAAACGCATGGATTTTAATTCTCATAGCAATCGTTATCTTGCGCAATTCGAATGCAAGGACATGCCAGTTGACATGCTGTTGTTAATGGGCATGCATAGTTTATAGAAAACTTGCATGTTGGACAGGCAAGTGAAACCAATTGTGTATGCGCGATGCCACTTTGTGCAAGTGACTGTGTGACTAAGGGACTTCTATGACCAACTGCAGTTTCAACCGGACTGGTATGCTGAGTTCATGAAGGGTGCAACTCAAATGCCCCTTTTGAAATTCTGCAGCATGAGATTTACAAAGTAACGTCCATTTTATATTCATCGACTTCAACCGCTTTAGAGGTCGCGGAATAGAAACCCGACTGCGGCGGCTGCATTTCCGATGGAGGCGGCAATGTTGTAGGTCCGTGGGCTCAGATTTGAGTGTACGTTAAAGAACCCCAGGTGGTCGAAATTTTCGGAACCCTCCAACATGGTGTCTCTCATAATCATATGGTGGTTTTTGGACGTTCAACCCCACATATCAATGAATCACTCTATTTATGTTGTAGGCTATGTATACAGGGTGTCCCACATAACTTGAGCCACGAGTTTGAAAATGAGACACTTCAGTGGCGAATTTAACCAAACAAGCATTACTCGTACTATCCTGTAGGTACTGAGGCTGTTTTATTTCTCCACATACTAATTAATTACTTGTCACCTTTTTGATTATGGGCCGAAAACCCAAAATATGAACACTGAGATGTAGAGGACTTTCAGAAACCACAAAAAAAATTGTTTCCTGCACGATACGTCTAGCGCTGTTATTTTTCCGCGTTGTAAAAAAGCTTATAGCAGCACTATAGCAGTGCGCTCGCGTTCCGTCACATGGCTTCTTTTCACGTTTCGCGGGCTTCTTTTACAACGTGAAAAAAAAATAACAGCGCGAGACGTATCATATAGGAAACAATTTAGTCGGTGGTTTCAAAAGTGCTCTACATCTCAGTCTTCATAATTTAGGTTTCCAGCCCATAATAAAACAATTAGGTAATTAGGATTTATTAAGTAGTATGAGCAGAATTAAAAAAAATTGCCCGAGTACCTACATGCTAGTTCTCGTAGTATGCGTTTGGGTCAATTTGCCTCCTAAGCGCCTTTTACTTTTAAATTCTTTGCTCAAGTTGTGTGGGACACCCTGTATACGTAAGCTGAATTTGTAATAAATATCATGTGAGAACAAAAAAACCGGCGTGGCTCAGTGGTGAAGTACTGGGCTTACACGCAGCGGACACTGGTTCGAGCCCTACTGTGTTCTAGGAATTAAATTTTCTTCTTATTTCGTGCGTAGTGGATAGAGACACCGGCAGTGGCGGTAGAAAACTACGGCGCTGCACGACACCCGAGTTGGGATCTCATAACAGCTTTCGCGGTAAAAAGCAGAGAAGGCATGGTATATATGATACCGCTATCCTGTGGAAATGTGTAGAAGTAGGAGAGACTGGCCGCTGCATCCCATACAGAGCTAAAAAAGTATGCTAACTCACTAGAAAAAAACATTTTCACACTTGTCAGATTATTGTCAATCATGCCATTGTAATTTCTTGTTTCGCAATACACATAATAACAGTATAGCGTTAGAGAGCTCATGTAACAGAAATTCCGCCGTCACCGTCGGCACTATTGGTTATGAGCGAAAAAAATGAGAAACAAGCAAATAAAACAAAGAATAAAGTTTTCAGTCCCATCAAGGATTGAACCCGGGCCGTTCGCATGGCAAGTAGGTGTTCTATCTCAAAGCAAGAATGTTACTCGCAGTTGCTTCAGAAAAAACACTACATAAATACCATGTGGTGGAAGGAGTCCCCTTAACACATTTCGTTCGACAGGTGTCATGACGAAAGCGAGCGCATTTGGTAGTTTGTAGGCCTACTTGGAAGGCCATCAAACTACTTCGAAAAAAGCCGGGATAGTGCAACCATCGCAGCTAAGAACACAGGGGAACTTTCAAAGAGCTCTAAAAATAGACAACTATGTCCATCTAACGGAAAACATATAATGTCTTTCCAGAGCCATTGATCAAGCAAACAGCAAACACTAGATAATGTGCTGCAATCTTTGAGGCGTTGTGAGACTCCTCATGACCTCTGAAATGGCAAGCACGCGGCGTGTATTTAGGAGGCCATGCGGCTCTTGCTTTCGATCAAAACCTGTATATGCCATTCGCGTGGGTGCTCGTTTGTGTACGTGTGTGTGTGTGCATGTGTCTGTGTAACAAAACATATTAATAAGTATGCAGTTAGTGAATTAAGGGTGCACTAGGGGCCAGATTTCGCTATTGCGTGCAACTCTTAAAGGCGAAGCTTAAGGGTCTTTCAATATTTTTTGTTCTACTATAGAGATAAACTAACACGAGAATTTACGGAAGCCTTCCACATAAATGGGCGTGTAAACAAATGTGTTAGCCAAACTTCGATGGGTCTAACAGATAGGAAATACAGTGTTTAAGTTCTATTTTGCCATATCCTTATATTTTTGCCTGTCACATGAATTGGACATGCGCTGTGCTGCTTGCCAGGTACTTATATGTTTTGCTCTTTTCAAAAATAAAGTAGTTGAATGTTAGCGTCATTATGTCTTTGTTGTATTGTTTCTTGTGCTCGCTAAAAAGGTATAATAAGTGACACACCCTGACAGGAACTCATGACTTGCATGTCATATAAGTCATTACCACATGCCACGCTCATGGTGCGTTTGCGGTCGTTTCGCTAGCTTCACATATACCAAATTCGATGTTACGTCACGTCAATGGATGACGAAGGTAAATGACACGTCTAAATATTGCCACGTTCCATTTCCTAAGTTTTTGTTATCGTCCCAAAACACCACACGATTCTTAGCGCAAACCGCGCCTGCAGTTTTCTAGAAGGTTCCGGACTGTAGTAGATCATTTCGATAAGATCACGCCCACTGTGCGAACGGTACAGATTGTTCTGGAAGCTACGCCACCGCCAGCGATAACGCTAGAACATTCGACGGCAAGAGTATAAATGCCGACGCGCTTCGCCGCTTGTCAGTTGTTGATCGAAGGCCGACGCTCCGTTCGCCGCTATCAGTCCGAGACTGCTATCTGTGCAAGACTGCTGCTGTAATTGAACTTTCTGTTTACCGGGCACAGGTTCGCCCAAATAAACAGTTAAATTCCAACAAGAAGTCTCCTGTCTTCGGCCACGTCACGACCCCGTGACATTTGGTGGAGGTGCTGCTTCGTTCATGTACCGGACGCCCCCGTCAAGCCGTGAACCCAGCCCACGTCGCGGAGAAGACACCGACGCCAACCAGGAGCAGCGAACAAGTCGCCGACAGCAAGGGCTACCACCGGAGTACGGGCTTCTACACGACAAGCCGCGGAAGACCAAGGCCATGACCGCGACTGCAGCGACAATGACAACCGCAGCGTCCCAGCCCACGATGGTCATGCATCAACCCAGGGAACCACCAATTTTCCATGGGTCATCGTTCGAAGACCCGGAGCCCTGGCTAGAGACATACGACCGTGTGGCCGCCCTCAACCACTGGGACCATGACGAAAAGCTGCGTCGTGTGTTCTTCTATTTAGAAGACACCGCAAGGACCTGGCTCGAAAATCGGGAGTCCACGCTCCGAACGTGGGATGTTTTCTGCGGCGCATTCCTGCAAACGTTCGCGAGCGTCGCTCGAAAAGAAAGGGCCGCTGCTTTATTAGAGACCCGGGTTCAGCTACCAAATGAAAATGTCGCCATTTTCACAGAAGAAATGACCCGACTATTCCGTCACGCTGACCCAGAGATGCCTGAGGAGAAAAAAGTTCGTTTCCTCATGCGAGGGGTCAAACAGGAGCTCTTCGCGGGGCTGATGAGAAACCCACCGAAAACCGTCCAAGAATTTGTAGCCGAAGCGACCACTATTGAAAAGACCCTGGACATGCGCACCAGACAGTATAATCGTCGCCTGACTGCAGACTGCGCTGCTGCTCAAGCCAGTAACTCCGGAGACCTGCGTGAAACGATCCGAGCGATCGTGCGGGAAGAGCTGCGCAAGCTGTTGCCTTCGGCGCAGCCTCAAGTGGATTCGATCGCCGACATTGTGCGAGAAGAAGTTCGGCAATCGCTTCAAATTCCCCACGCACCGCTGCCCGAGCCGGAAGCTATGAGCTACGCCGCTGCACTGCGCCACAACGCTACTCCCCGTCCACGCCAAAACGCCGCCCCATCGCACTTCCGTCGACAGACGCCACCGCCGCCACCACCCCCACCGACGTCATACCGTTCGCCAGCGGCCCAGCGCAGTGCACCGAGGAAGACTGACGTCTGGCGCACCTCTGACCATCGCCCGCTCTGCTACCACTGCGGCGAGGCCGGACACACATACCGCCGTTGCCAGTACCGACAGATGGGATTGCGTGGCTTCGCCGTCAATGCACCGCGCCCACAGCCAGGAGAACGACCACGTGACATCGCCGACTACCTGACAGGAACTCGGTGGACACCACGAAGCCCTTCGCGTTCGCCGTCGCCCAGCCACCGCACGTCACCGCACCACCGACAGTACTCTGGCCCAACGCGGGGCCGGTCTCCTAGCCCGTATCCGGGAAACTAAGGGCAGCAAACCGGTGGAGGTGCGGTTGCTGTGCGACGAACTACCGAAGATCCTCCGACGACGACGACGCCGCGACGGAGCTTTCCGAACACAACGCCAACCAGGCAAAGCCCTGACGGCGAAAGCTCACTTACCGAAGGTGGCCTGACGACGCAACATGGAAGCAGCGGAACAAGTCGACGCAGCCGTGACCCGACGCCACGCCCTAACTGTAATGCGAGACGGCGAATTAGCGACCTCGACGTTCTTATCGACGGCCACAGTGTGACCGCTCTCGTCGATACTGGAGCCGACTATTCTGTCATCAGTGGGTCGTTCGTCGCGAAGTTAAAGAAAGTTAGGACAGCTTGGAAAGGCCCTGAAATCCGCACAGCCGGAGGTCATCTCGTAACGCCTGCAGGAATCTGCACAGCGAGAGTCACCATTAACGGCCGTATTTATCCTACAGACTTCGTAGTCCTACAGCGTTGCTCGAGAGAGGTCATCCTTGGCATGGACTTCTTATGCCTCCATGGTGCTGTCATCAACCTAAAAACAAAGTCGATAACGTTATCCACAGAAGAAGCACTACCGCCGCGCACGCGGTCTAGACACCATGCCTTGAATGTGCTGGAAGAACAAGTCACCATTCCGCCTCGCTCAAGCGTCATTATTTCAGTCGGCGCTCCTGAATCACCTGACTTCGAAGGCGTCGTTGAAGGCAGTCAGCATCTGTTGGTCACCCCGAAATATTTGCGTCGCAAGAGGAATTGCAGAGTTTCGGGGAGGCAAAGCAACGGTTATGCTCACAAATTTCAGCAATGAGTACAAACATGTGAACAAAGGAACAACGGTCGCATACATCGAAGAAATTGTCGAAGCCACCAGTGCTTTCGCCCTCGCCGATTCTGCGGAACCTGCTCAGAGGAACCAAGCCCCTCCCAAAGCTTTCGACGTCAATCCCAGACTTCCGAACGATAAGCAAGAACAGCTCAAGGCCCTGCTCCTGCAATACGAAGATTGCTTTTCGTCGTCATCGAAAATTCGGCAGACCCCAATCACGAAACATCGCATCATAACCGAAGAAAATGCCAGACCACTCCGTCAGAGTCCGTACAGGGTTTCGACGCGAGAACGTGAGGCCATCAAGAGACAAGTTGATGAAATGCTGCGGGATAATATTATCCAGCCGTCCAACAGCCCATGGGCATCCCCCGTGGTGTTAGTGAAGAAAAAGGATGGGACCCTACGTTTCTGCGTCGATTATCGCCGCCTGAACAAAATCACAAGAAAGGACGTGTATCCTCTCCCACGAATAGACGACGCACTTGATCGGCTCCATAACGCCAAGTACTTTTCGTCAATGGACCTCAAGACTGGCTATTGGCAAATCGAAGTCGACGAAAGAGACCGAGAGAAGACGGCGTTTATAACACCGGACGGCCTCTTCGAGTTTAAGGTGATGCCCTTCGGCCTTTGCTCAGCGCCTGCAACTTTTCAACGCGTTATGGATACAGTACTGGCAGGATTAAAGTGGCAGACTTGCCTTGTGTACTTGGACGACGTCGTCGTGTTTTCCTCGAGTTTCGACGAGCATCTTCGGCGCCTTAAAGCTGTACTTCAAGCCATCAAGACTTCCGGACTCACACTGAAGCCAGAGAAGTGCAGATTTGCGTATGAAGAGCTCTTGTTTCTGGGGCACGTTATCAGCAAGTCTGGAGTTCGTCCCGATCCACGGAAAACAGCCGCCATCGCCGAATTCCCGCCGCCCACTGACAAGAAAGCCGTGCGCCGATTTCTGGGCCTGTGCGCCTATTATAGGCGGTTCGTGAAAAACTTCGCCCGCATCGCCGATCCTCTCACTAACCTTACCAAGGCCGACGTGGAGTTCAAGTGGGAAACGCCACAGGAACACGCTTTCCAGGAGCTTAAACATCGCCTCCACACGCCTCCGTTACTTGCCCATTTCGACGAATTCGCCGAGACAGAAATACATACTGACGCAAGCAGCGTAGGTCTTGGCGCCGTTCTTGTGCAGAGGGCTGACGGACTTGAAAGGGTTATTAGTTACGCCAGCCGATCGCTATCCAAAGCAGAAGCAAATTATTCCACAACAGAAAAGGAGTGCCTCGCCATCATCTGGGCTACGTCGAAATTTCGCCCATACCTCTACGGCAGGCCCTTCAAAGTTGTGAGCGACCACCACGCCTTGTGTTGGCTAGCCACTTTGAAGGACCCTTCAGGTCGCCTCGCACGATGGAGCCTGAGACTTCAAGAATATGACATTACTGTCATTTACAAGTCCAGCAAAAAACACTCCGACGCCGACTGTCTCTCTCGTGCGCCTGTCGACCAACCGCTACCCGACGACCCGGATGACGACTACTTCTTGGGAACGATAACTACCGACGACTTCGCTGAACGACAGCGGGCCGACCCGGAACTTAAGGCCCTAATAGAATACCTCGAAGGCAGGACCGCCGAAGTCCCGAAGGTATTCAAGCGCGCACTTGCGTCGTTTTTTCTACGAAACGGTCTTCTACAAAAGAAAAACTTTTCACCGCTTCGGGCTAAGTATCTCCTTGTGGTGCCTTCAGCTCTGCGACCAGAACTCCTGCAGGCCCTGCACGACGATCCGACGGCAGGGCACCTCGGTGTTTCTCGCACGCTCGCGAGAATACAAGAAAGGTACTACTGGCCGCGTCTTACAACCGACGTCACTCGTTATGTGAGGACATGCCGGGACTGTCAGCGACGCAAGACACCGCCGACAAGGCCAGCGGGGACTTCTGCAGCCAATTGATCCACCTTGCCGACCTTTTCAGCAGATTGGTATGGACCTATTGGGGCCGTTCCCGACGTCGGCTTTCGGAAACAAGTGGATCGTGGTAGCCACCGACTACCTCACCCGCTACGCCGAGACAAAAGCCCTGCCAAAAGGCAGTGCATCCGAGGTAGCTAAGTTCTTCGTCGAAAATATCGTCCTACGTCACGGCGCCCCGGAGGTCCTTATCACCGACAGAGGAACGGCATTCACTGCCGACTTAACTCAAGCGATCTTGGCATACAGCCAAACAAACCACCGCCGGACGACAGCGTACCACCCACAGACCAACGGCCTCACCGAGCGGCTTAACAAGACGATCGCCGACATGCTGTCAATGTACCTCGATGTCGAACACAAGACGTGGGATGCCATTCTTCCGTATGTGACCTTCGCATACAACACGGCGGTGCAGGAGACGACGCAGATATCTCCATACAAATTGGTCTACGGAAGGAGCCCGGCAACGACGCTCGATGCCATGTTACCCAACGTCACCGACGAAGAAAACCTCGATGTGAGCGAGTACCTTCAACGAGCCGAAGAAGCCCGACAACTTGCGCGTCTCCGTATCAAGAATCAACAGACGACCGACAGCCACCGTTACAACCTTCGACGACGCTTCGTGGAATACCAGCCCGGTGAACGTGTTTGGGTGTGGACGCCGATACGCCGACGTGGACTAAGTGAAAAGCTTCTGCGACGGTACTTCGGACCGTACAAGGTAGTTCGACGTCTCGGCCCACTTGATTACGAGGTTGTCCCCGACGGCATCACGAACTCTCAACGACGCCGATCGCGACCTGAAGTCGTCCATGTCACGCGCCTCAAGCCGTTTCATGCGCGTTAACAAACTGAACCAGTGTTTTTTTTATTATTGTTGTATCAGAATTTACTCATTCTGCTTTCTTGCATTATTATTATACTTTCATCTTTAGTTAAAGCATCGGGACGATGCCTTTTTTCAGAGGGGGGCAATGCCACGTTCCATTTCCTAAGTTTTTGTTATCGTCCCAAAACACCACACGATTCTTAGCGCAAACCGCGCCTGCAGTTTTCTAGAAGGTTCCGGACTGTAGTAGATCATTTCGATAAGATCACGCCCACTGTGCGAACGGTACAGATTGTTCTGGAAGTTACGCCACCGCCAGCGATAACGCTAGAACATTCGACGGCCAGAGTATAAATGCCGACGCGCTTCGCCGCTTGTCAGTCCGAGACTGCTATCAGTGCAAGACTGCTGCTGCAATTGAACTTTCTGTTTACCGGGCACAGGTTCGCCCAAATAAACAGTTAAATTCCAACAAGAAGTCTCCTGTCTTCGGCCACGTCACGACCCCGTGACAATATGATAATAATAACATGCGTGTCGCGTAAAAACATCACTACATGCTACGCTAATAGCATGCTCACCATCGTTTTGCTACTTCCACATATACGAAATTTGTATCACGTGACGTCAATAGACAACGAAGGTAAATGACACGTCCACAGACTTCATATTCTTGACACGGAAGTCATGTACGGACAAATTTACGTCCACCTCGTAACGTGCTGATTTCAAAGTGACATATCAACCCACCTTATTCGTGCTTCACATATCATTGATCTCCACTGTACGTGGGATCTGCCAATTTTTTTTCTCCCCAATATTGTATTATCGCACATACAGTTCTGCCCAAAAGCGAGACAATGCCGCGCTTTTTAAAGCTTTCCAGGAATATAATTGTTGGTACAAAAAATCTTCGATATGTTAACATTTATTACCACTGCTACAAACTTAGGTGCTATTTTATGGTAAACGTTAACTCAGAATATTGGGTTATTTGACATATATTTTCAATAAAAATGTGCGATAAAATGGCACGAAGACAGAAAGGAACCGTACAAGCACATACTAACAAATGATATTATTGAAAGCATGAGGAATATAAAGGTTGAAAAAGTACGAGTACCACTGAAAGGTGAGAGGGCGACTGAAAAATTACGGAACTATCACATTTGCACATCAAGCTAACCAATCTCTGAATATTGCAATGTTACAGAGGGCCTAGCAATACAAATACCCCCGGCTTTTAGAATAAAATGCGATAACAGAAGCTCCTCAGTCGTACCTTCTTTATGCCGCACAATGACACTGGTTCCTCGGGAATCTGGGCTGCAATTACACACACGGCAATAGAATAACAGTGTAATAAAAGGCTGGTCTTTATTAAATAGTCGGAAATCAATCAACCTGCAGTGTCAGACTGTTGTAAGAAAATAAGAAATGATATCTGTCCACATTCCTGTAGAAACAGCTATATCGGTTCGACCAACCAATTCCTCAACAAAACCTTGGAACGATAACCATTACCTATGAAATGACAGCCTTCCATTTACCTGCGATTGTATTGTCGTGAGTGCAAGTAGAACCCTGATTTGCTACCCAATTAGCCTTCTTTGTCCAATACATGATTAGCCTGGTCGACGTGGCCTACATCGGCATCCATTGGTTGCACGCCACATTAAATATGTTCTTTTTCCCGTATTCATACTTTACACGCCAACTAAGCGAAAGAACCAGGCACGATGAAACTTGCGATAGCACTGGTCGAGAGGAAGCGGTAACTAAGCGGTGGCAAACGCTATACACGCAAATCAACAGGCTTGCACGTTTTCTCCAATTTAAAATTCGCAAATAGTAAAATGAAAAGGACAAATAACCAAGATAAAGCTCATTACACTTCCGTTCAACCTCTTTATTTGTAAAAAGTCGTAAAACTGCTAGCATACATACGAATCTCAATTCGTTCAGCCGAATGTTGTCATGCCCAGCAACCGCTACAAGCGCAAAACTTCATTGAAACTAAAACTGATACTTATTTTCTGGTGCCTGCCAAAAGTTACAATAATAGAATAATTTGCGCCCGTAAAGCCACAGAATATAATTGCTGTCATACTGACGAAACCTGAACTCCTTATTGGATGAGCCTGTGCCTAGGAGCATGAAACGCTTAGATTGCAGCGGTGGAGATGTGAACAAAACTCATTGAGCATGTGGAACGTGTTTTCGCAATCATTATATTCTTGGCTGATCCCCCTTTGTAGGCGAGTGCCATCAGGGAGAGGACATCATCATCATAATTGCTAGTGGGAAGTGCCAACGCTCTCCGCAAGGTCGCACCATGTATGCCATGACTGTCGCGGTGGCGGATTAACTTTTATTTTAATAGCTGGTATAGCCAAGAATGCCCTCTTCATTACGTTGAGAGATCGGTGAAAAAGCAGGTACTCTCAGCATTGTGTAAACCTCATCAAAAAGAGTGAGCAATTTTCCACAAAAATAAAAAAATAAAAAGGTAATATCCCGACTCCACTCCTGTCTCGAAAGGCTACCTAACTGCGTAGCGCCATCTGCATGTTGTAAAGAAGGAGCATTTCAGGATGAAAGGTGTGCTACCACTAACGGTAGTAGTATTGCTAATTCAGTCTGTTCAGTTCGCGATGTCACTGAGTCAGCCGGAAAGGAGTTAGCAAAAGGGAAACTTAATCCAAATCGGGTAAACTCGAGCTGTTAACTGCAAGACCCAGTGGGGCCATCGTTGACTGTAGGACCCAGAAGTCCTGTATAGTTTGCCGTCGTTCCAAAAGCAGCACTGTCCCAATATGGCATCTCAAACACGTAATCGCCTTAAAGACTACTTCCCCTACTATCTGCCCTTCGAAAGAGCTCTCATTAGGGACCCGATATATATGATTCCTAATGATACCCTAGCTTCTAGCGTTAACTTTTTCGACTTTGCGATACATCAAAGGAGGCCATTCCGCTGTCGGTCTTTCATTCGAGCAGCTGTTTTACAAGTTCGCCGCTTCGCAAGACATTTCACTGTGCGTTATGTGGTACCTATTTACCCATGTATTATTAAAAAAAAACGTAGGTGCACTTACCACTGCACAGCTGCATGCAAGGGAACTACACAGCCAACCATTACAACACAGCATAAAGATTTTTTACTTTATCTGACTGTTGCCGGTACCTTAAAACCTAATTATTAAGCACTTTGGTAAACACGCGTGTTTCTTGGCCAAAGCGGTGTGTCTGCATGTGGTATGTGCACGTATTTTAACAGCGGAACTTTTTTTTTTTCGTTGTGGTGGTTCGAGTAACGTACTGCAGAAAGCGCGCATGTGTCAATCAGCTCTCAACACTGGATAGCCATGCGTGGTATAGAACAACAAGAGGCTGTTATATGAAAAGGAGGGTGAGCAAAAACAAAAACGTAAGGTGACGACGATTCAAATAATCAAAAGTTCTTTTAGAGCTACGTGTCCTCGAGAAAGCAAAAGGTAGTGGTGAACAACAACGAATTGGCAAAGAGCACAATTGAGTATGGAGTGCCCCACGATGCCGTTTTAGGCCCGGTACTTTTTTCACTATACATACATGATCTTCCAAAATCACTAGAGAACTTTACAAGATTATTGTACGCTGATCATACAGCCCTAATATTCCCAGGTAATATTCTCTCAACACTGCAAATTAACATAATGTCGGAGTTGGTAAACCTAAACAACTAGTTTATACAAAATAATTTAACACTACATACAGGAAAACAAAGTATGCCGTCTTTCGATCTAGGAAGAATAATATTGACACGTCATCAACTAAAGTTTACCTAAACAACAATCTTCTTTAGCAAGTAAGTTACTTATATATCTAGGAGTACATTTCGACCAGAATCTTCACTGGAAAGAACAAATCCATAACGTTTGCAGTAAAGTGGCTAATGGTTGTTACCACTATAATCAAAGCACGCGAATGCTTTCCCTCTATGTTTTGGTCGTTGTACTTTTCTTTTGTCACTCTCATATAGGCTACTGTATAAAATCGTGGGGTGTTAACATACACGACATACCTTGAACCACTTCTACGACTACAAAAGAGAGCCCTAAACATAATGGGCACACATCACAGGAATTCAAATGATATATTTCAGGAGCAACGTATCCTATCAGTCTCGCCACTTTGTGATTATAAGGTTGCCCTTTCTATTTACCAAACCATAGGCACCAGCTTCCTCCTTTCCTTCAGTTTATTCACCATTCCAGCCCGGAACTCTAGGCACGCATCCAACGGCAATTTAGCTATGTTAGAAAGAAATTTGAGAAATTTTAGGCAATTTTAAAAAGAAAAATGGGCACACATCGCAGGCTACAGAGGGTGCTGACTGACAATCCCACGTTTCAATTAACATATAAACCCAATAAAGTGGCTGGGTGGATAGCCGCCAAGATAGCTCAGTGGCTAGAGCATCGAACGTGTTATTCGAAGGTCGTAGGTTCGATTTCTGCTCACGGCAAGTTATTTTTTCACCCACTTTTCTTCTTCCTAATTACATTACATTGGGTCTAATAACTTCCCCTATATATTTCTTGGTATGATTGTCTGTAAGAGCTTAATAATAATGTGTCAAGCACGAAAAAATGAGCCCTTAGGTATACACTTCTTTCCCTTATTCATTAACGAGTGTCTCGTACGGGCAGACTTGGTGCCGTTAGGTTGTACACAAGGGACTATTGGTCAGCTGCCCACTCGTATAAGTTCACGT